>JBCFYV010006080.1:13129-82091 GCA_039000515.1 Timema cristinae
TACGAAAGTCTAGAAGAGAGGAGGTCATCGTGACTAGACTCCGCGTCGGGCATACATTTCTAACCCACGGATTTTTACTAAGAGGGGATCCACCTCCAGTGTGTGAATTTTGCGATGCTCCCCTTAGTGTGTACCACATTTTGGTGGAGTGTCGCAGATATGCCCCCATTCGCCTGGCCCTTAATTTTAAAGGTTACATTGGTTTTATATTACGCGACAGCGCTGAAGGAGTTATTTGTTAAGTCCATTTTATACGACAGGCGAATATTTTAGTGCTTATAAAAGTGACTCATTTGGATTTATCTCATATTGAGAACTTTTTTAACATTTTAGTATACTTCAATGTGTTGTTTTGTCTTTTTAACAATTTTAGTACACTTTAACATGTTGTTTTGTCTTTTTAACCATTTTAGTACACTTTAACAGGTTTTTTTAACAGGCTATTATTTTAACATGGTAGTCTTGTCTTTTTAACTAATATGTTATTTTAATATGTTTGTTTTGTCTTTTTATTGGCGTGATACACCTTTTTTTTTTTTAGCAGGTGTTTCTCTCAATTTTTACTCCGAGCCCATTTGAATACCCCTATAGAGTGTCTCAAATGGGTATTTTTCTCATTTTGAGATCTATTCTTTTTATATTGTATCTTTACATTGTGTCTCCACATTTTTATAGAAACAGGTGAATATTTAACTCTCTCCAATGGAGATTTTACTATGCATGTTTATTATGTTAAGGCCCTAATGACCTCAGTGTGTCGATGGGCCTCTAAACACCAATAATATTAATATTATTTATGTTATCAAATATATAGCCGCCGTTAATTCTCCCTAGGTATTTAACTTAGGAACATATGTAAAAGTTATGCATTATTTAATCAAATGTATCCACCGTGATTGTTCCGTATGACATTTAAAATAAATTCAAGATCCTCATAATTGTATTCAAGTACAAGTAACTAAGCGGAACTCGGCCGGCGTGTTTGTATACATGAAACTACTTTTGTACTCTGAAGCGACTCACACATCATTAGCAAAGAAGAGATTCCTAATCGTGGTTCGAACCCGTGGGGGAATTTTTCCGCTCAACGAGGACGTGGTTCGAACCCTTTCAGGTGCAAAGGGGGTGTGTTTTATTCCGCTCATAAGTATAAGTTCATAACACTTTAAAATATTACAATTATTAAAGAATTAGTAAATTATATGTATGTAGAGAAGAAACTCCAATATAAATGAAATATAATATAGTCTGTTTAACGTGAGTTATATCGGTATAGCTTGCACCTTTCAATTCTATTCTATTTTATCGTTTAGATGTGAGAATCTATGTTTGACTCTTGGTATGGGTGAGCTATGCGTTAACACACCTTAGCAACGAGGACGGTGACGGGAGATCGTGGTTCGTTAAATGATTCTTTTAACCAACTATTTATTCAGAGTCCCAGTGAGTATATTAATATAATTTGCCATAAAACTTAGTTTCCCAAGAATTATCCTCCTATTAAATTAGGCCTATATATATATTAACTTATTTTGATTATGTTAAGCCTTAATTTAGCTAGACTTTATTTGATAACTATAAGATTTACTAGAGGAGATATGGATACATTTCGCATTTAAATAATATATCAACTTATTCTTTCGAAACACGGCACCTTAATTAAATATAAAGAAATGATCTACTGTGTTCATTAAAAATATCAATAATAATCCTTATATTATTTTGAATACAAATTAAATTAAACTGATTTAGCCTACATGATATATCCATTAATTTCACAAATAGTTGTTGGCCTATTATTTATGTTACGGTTAAAATAATTGTAGATAGTACCATCTTGTTCTACATTAATAAAATCCTTCTAAGATGTAGTCTGAAGATAGCTGATTCAAATGAGAAGTTAGTGTTGACGTGCAGAGATATAACTTAGAGCTTTTTATTGGTTCAAATTTATTGGTTCAACCATTTTGGTTGGATGTGCAACATCTGTTTATCGTATTTTCATTGAACCAACTTTCAAAGTTCCTATTTATAGATACGTAGGCCTATTATAAAACACGTCTCGTGTAAGGAAATCTTAATTAACTAGTTACTTATTAAATGATTAATCCACAATAATAGAATAGGCCTCAATCAATCCACTTTCGCCTTTAACAGGAAATTAGCTATCTATACTTATAAAATAACATGTCCTGATTGACTGACTGACTGATTCATCATCGCCGAGCGCAAACTATCAAGGCTACAAGCATGAAATTCGGACTGTATATTCATTTTGTTATGTAGGCACCCACTAAGAAAGGATTTTAGAAAATTCCACCCCAAAGGGGTCAAAATAGGGGATGATAATATGTATGATAATATGTATGAAAGTCCGTCATTTTGAAAGTTACATAAACAAAATTTTGTATTTCGGTTATTGACGTAAAACAAATAAATATGTGTTTCAGGAATTTTGGAAATTTTATTTAATAAGGGATGAAAAAGGGGGTGAAAGTTTATATCGGACTGACTGACTGATTCATCATCGCCGAGCGCAAACTATCAAGGCTACAAGCATGAAATTCGAACTGTATATTCATTTTGTTATGTAGGCACCCACTAAGAAAGGATTTTAGAAAATTCCACCCCAAAGGGGTCAAAAAAGGGTATGATAATATGTATGAAGTCCGTCATTTTGAAAGTTACATAAACAAAATTTTGTATTTCGGTTATTGACGTAAAACAAATAAATACGTGTTTCAGGAATTTTGGAAATTTTATTTAATAAGGGATGAAAAGGGGGGTGAAAGTTTGTATCGGACTTGCATTATTTTTGATCTGAGGTCAAGTTATGGTCATCAACGTAACGTAATATTTTATATTAATCTGTAAATACATATGTATATTTTCGTATTTGTATATAATCAACTTCCACGCGAGCAAACCGCGGGCAACAGCTATCTAGTCGTATATATACTTGGAGTGATGTAGTCTTACGAAAAAAAGTTGTTATATTCCATAGTCAGAGATGGGACCTATGGAAGCGTATACATTATAGACTATTAATTGAGTAAAGGTGAATGTCAATTTTTTGTGTGGAATTGAATTCTCGCGAAGGGGGGGGTTTTGGTTGATGCTATATTTTAATATTTCAATTTACTATTTATTAGTCACGAATTAAAGTACAATAATTTACTGTATCTAAATACTTATATATATAATTGACCATTGGGAAGGCCTAGACGCAGATGGGAGGATAACATTAGAATGTACTTGAAATATATAGCATGTAATGAGGTGGATTGGATAGAATTAGCTCACTATAGGGATAGGTGGCATACGATTGAGTGTAGCAATTAAATTTAGAGTTCTTAATGATGTATATACTAGGAAAATGTTTAACTATCACTTTCTTACTGAATTTTTGCCTATCCTTTTCTATAGCAGTTGTTTAGGTTCCTGGTTTCGAATCAAGAAAACATGTACTGTTATGTGTGAATAAAGTGTACGAACTTCTTGTTTAATATCTTGGCTAATTTCTTGCTCACACTTTAAATATATATATATATATTCATGAACGATACTTATTTTTCTATATCATGAGTCTCGGGTTTGATGAAAAAAATCCCGATAACTATTATGTGTGCCTAAATCCGAAATTTCTTAGTGATCGTATTTATAATACACGTCGGCTATTGATTGACACGAAGAATAATCAAACAAATATTAGATTATTGGGCTTAAAGCTTAAAGTTAAATGTTTTCAGTTACATAGATTTATATGAAGGCTTATTTGACATAGTTGAACGATAAAGGATATGAATGTTGTTAATATTTGAATTTGACATAGTTAAATGATAAAGCCAACAGGTGAAACGCTCAAAATTGTAATGAAGTGTAACAAACATTAGTAACTCAATATTTAATTACTTCAACGGTTTGCAGGAAATATAGAAGCTGTTCATTTAATTTTCTAAATCAATCTGTCAAAACTTCATAGGTATTGATAATATTAGGGTTATCTTATAGGTAATGCTAATATTAGTGTTATCTTATAGGAATTGATAATATTTATCAAACGCATCCCTCACTACAGTAAATAAAGTATTGTGATAAAAATGCTCTTCAGATATTGATCTACAGGGATTCGTCCTTTTATTTTAAAATATCTATTATTTATGTCAGAATGTGGATACACAACGGCGGATTTGCTCCACGCCTCAAGGGACAACCCTGAGAGCATTCTGCTCTTCGGCTCTCCGCCGGAGGCACTGGACTCGTCTCCAACTACCAACGGGCTAGCTCACCAGCAGTGGGATTGCAGCATATCCGCAGTGGGTCGTGACCCGCCATCACCATAATCCTATATACACCACCTCTCGCGACGCCGCACTCCCCACTCATCAACCAACATTACTTGACACCCCCTTCAGCATCATATTGCGCACATTTGCCAGAAACAATCCCCTAAGACGCTCTCCGCAACAGGTAGACAACCAGGACACTATCCTCCAACCACAACCAAGCTATTGGACCCTTCACAAAACACCCCGCCCCATTCCTACTATAAGGAGCCGTCCCAATAGACCTGTATGTCAAGGGGGGTGATTACATAGTGGGTATGTGATATTTTAAGTTGGTAGCATTGGGTGTTTTTTTTTTTACCAAAACCTTTTACGATTTAAACGTTTTAAATTCTTTATTTTTTATATCCATCAATATTAACTATAAACACTCCAGCTGAAGATAGTGGTTCGGATATCTATATAGACGCTGTAATTAGAAGGCTGATGTCCCGTTATTCCTCCATTGATATATAATAAGTAAACAGTGCACTATGAAATTATTTTAATCAGCCCTTTTCTATTTATTACAAATGTATTAATTTTAAATATCTTAGCCGTACGACAAAACCATTTTTAAGGGGGGACTGTTTGATAATTTATTATTGTTATTATTATTATTATCTAGCATCGCATCTTACTACCCGTTCGGTATTATACGCTTTAAGTACTAATTACACTAATGGATTAGGAATTGGGGAGGTTGGATTAGAGGAAGTGAACCCTCATTTGTGTGGACGGAGAGTGGAAAACCATTTAGGAAAAACCAGGCCCAGTTCACCCGACAGAGATTCGAACCTCAATCTCCCCTGTCCTCAGCAGTCGAGCTCAACATGACAAGCGCGTTAGTCAACTACGCCACCGAGGCGGGTTTTTGTATATGTTAAATATATTATATTTAAAAAAAATTGTGAAGCGGATAAATTGTTTAGTGTAAATGTTATATATTATGTCAACGTATATAGTTTCATATTTAAAACGTATTTAAAATAATTTCAAGATTTTCATAATTGTATTACTTAAGATATATTTCGTAAAAGTAAATATATTATTATATCATAATATTTTTGCGGACATTAAATTTCTTGTTGTTGTTTAAGTAATTAATTTGTTTAGTGTAAATGTTATATATTACGTCAGCGTAACAACATATTAATTTAAAATAATTTTAAGATCCTCATAAGTGTATTACTTGTGATTTTTTCTTGTAAAAGTAAATATTGCCCTACAAACGCTTATAAATAGACAACCAGTTGGGCGCCCCTCAGCCAATCAGAGGAAAGTAGGTTAATTGAAATCACAATTCTATCTCGAGTGGGCTATCCAATCACCCTAGCTACTCCTGTTAAAACCTTCAAGCTCAAGCTGGCCCGCCATACAGTTTGTGCCATTCGAGTGTGGTCCATTTGTGCTCATATGTGCCCGAAAATGTACATTTATACTATAAAAAGTATCACTATTGAATGACATAAATACAATTTTGTAACGTTGTGTTTTTCAAAATGTATCGGGCTAGCTTGAGCTCAAGTTGGCCAGCAACCTTAAATGTTATATAAAAGGCCTCTTTTTATAGCATAAATGTTATAGAATAGGGAGGACTCAAGTTAGCCCACCACATTAAATCTTTTATAAAATAGCCAATTTTGAAGCATAAATTATAGTTTCCAGCCACATATGAGCACAAACGCGGCACAAATGAATGGCGTAAATGTATTTTTTATACGTTATGTTTTTCAAAATGTGGCTGGCTAAATTGTGCTCAAGTTGGCCCGCAACATTTTTTTTTTAAAAAGCCTAATTTTATAGCATAAATGTTTCATGTTCAGGCACACATAAGCATAAAACGAGCACTAATGATGTGGGGAAAAAATTGGCTATGTGGCGGGCCAACTTGAGTTAGATAAAGTCTAGGAATACTCAAGCAATAGAATTTATTGCAAGTCGACAAAGAGCTGATTATAGTAGACGCCATAAAATTATTTATAAACTCACCTTTCTTCAGAAGAAGGAGACATAGAGTTGCAATCTATAGTTTCTGTCTGTTCTCGAATATTAGGTTTTTGCTGGCTCGATGAACTCTTAGTATGTAAGTCATTTGCCTTTACAAAGCATACTCTGTAGATAAAAAAGGTCACTTTTTAAGAAACTTGTTTTTCTATGAATACTATAAAACTACAAAATCAAAAGCCTATAAACGGTATATTTGAACATTTCTGACAGTAGAAAAAAATAAAACCGAATTTACTATCCTGAAATGATGTCATCAATTACCAAAATCACATAAATTAATTACATACTTTTATTAAAAAAGTTATTTTCCTATAACCAGTGAATGTTTTCTGTAAATTAAATATAATTGTGGTGTTATATAAAAATTGGTTAAATCTAGGAAATCACTATGCTTTGCCTTACATTATGCATAATTTGTATTTCAGCACGTAGCTCTCAAAAATCTGACAAAAAGTGTTATTACCTGAGGATTTTATTGCTAGGATATATTATATGCATGCAAAATAACACAGGATTTAATTTTGTCAAGCCTGTTCAAGTATTAGTTATTATAATATAACCCGCATCGGTGGCGTAGTTGGCTAACGAGTTAATCGTGTTAATCTTGACTGCTGAGGACGGGGAGATCGAGGTTCGAATCTCGGTCGGGTGAACTAGGAGTGGTTTTTCCTAAATTGTTTTCCACTCTCCCTCCACGCGAATGCGGGTTCACTTCCTCTAATTCAACCTTTCCAATTTCCAATCCATTAGCGTAATTAGTATTTAAAGCGTATAACCCGAACGGGTAGTAAGACGCGGTGCTAAATAATAATAATAATAATAATAATAATAATAATAATAATAATATTGTAATATAAAACTTGTATTTAAAAAAAATCTTTAACAATTTAATTAAATAATTTAAAACAAATATTCCAGTACCCTATTTTATTATTATTAAATCATGTGAACAAATATTATTCTTACAGTTAATTTCTTATGAATTTTTAATAGCACAGTTTTGGTTTAAAAATAAGCCTTTGTTACTTTTTGGTAAAAAACTATAAAAAATTAAAACAACCATATTAAAAAAAATACTAGGGACGAGGAAGGATTTGATAGGAAAAGGTGCTCTCACATTAGCGTGTGGGGATATATGATAAAACCAAAGTGAATTTCACATTTAAAAAACTACCGCTAATGCATCTTGGTGGAGATTCGTGAAGCTTATCTCACCATGTAAGGCTCTAATCCTGAAACATTTGTCAATATTTAGTGCATGATTAGTGCTTTGAGTCCTGCAGTCTCAGAATTAGTTCTTTATTTACAACGTACTAATGGGCATACATTACCGGCTGAGGGAGACTAGCTTCACGCAGCCTCATCATATAATGCAATAATTCAGAAACACGTGTCGATACTTAGTATATAATCCTTGCTTTCAATAAATAGTGCTCAGTAATGATTAGAAATTTTAGGCTACCATCCAAAATGTTGTTTGAATTTACAGTATAACATCGGTAAACTTCTAGATCTTGATACAACCCTAATTTTTGCGATATTTAGGGTTAAACATTACGGGCTTTGTTTCATATGGAAAGGCAAATTCATATTTACTCAAAAATTAAATATGTTGCTCAAGATTTTTATATTGTAAAGCTGATTTTGGAACTTTTTCAATTGAAACTACTAGTCAGGCACTAAACATTGTAATAATTGTTTAAGATTTAACCTTCACGTATCAGATCTGAATTAGGCTTTATTGAAATTAAATTTTATTTTGCGTGTAGTGATTAAAATTTTGTTTTTGTTTATAGTTATACATATTTTAAGAAATTAAACTGTCCATTACTACTTTGTTAGCAATTAGTATACGTACAGTAAATATATGCTTTTTTCTCTTACTTCTCTTCATGTAAAGATTTTAGTATAGTCCAAAGAATGAATGAAAGCTCGTTGGATTTATAAGAATAATTATAAAGACCATAAAAATATATGTTTTAAATTCAAGCAACAGAATTCAAATTATGGTTATTTACTCTACGGGACCAGCTTCATGAAGCTTCCGGACGGAATTTTAACCCCGTCCTCCTGGATATAGGAGCAACACGACAAAATGAAACTAACACGTAACCGTTGAACAGTGAACTAGGTCCTGTTTTTGTACTAATAAATCAGTATGTACTTACTTTGATCCATCAATAAAACGCTTCTTCCCCTTATTCCATCCTAATTTTTTGCGGCGAGCAGATAGTCTAAGTTTAGTTTTTTTTCCCTTTTCGGTGGTCCGTTTTGCTTGTATTATTGTTCATAGTAGTTTTAATTTATCGAAAATAACAATATTATTCTATGTTCTTAATGTATAATTATAATAGCTACAATAAGAAGACAAAGCATACACAACTGTTCGGAAACACAGGACCAGTTTGTAAACACATTTACTATAAAAGCTACAGCAGATAATATTATTTTAAACCTTTTTTTAACCAACACTCAAAACTAAAAGATGTACGGTCTAACTGTGCGTTGTCTCATCTCTCAACAAAGCGAAGGCAGACATCCAACTAAAAAAGCGCATGCACATGGTGTCAAATGCCTTTCCTTCTTTCTCCGGCTATTCTTTACTTCCAAAGCGTAGATGGAAGATATGACTGCGCTACGTGATGGCTGACGCGTCAAAACAGCAAAAGGAATTATCAAATATCTTTACATTTTTTGTTGTAACCTTATCAAAAACTGACTTTATTTGTTTCTGAGAAGTTTTATCTAGTATTATCTAGTAGTTACCCTAGTCTCAAAACTGTGACAATATACTTAAAAGGCCATTGAAAATGAGTAAATTTCGAATTTTCATTATTTTTTTATAGACATAGATTATCAAAATATAAGGTTGAGAGTACTAGATAAGCATGTTGCTACCTTTTATTTTCCTTTTGGCTTAAGTCAAGTTTGGAAAAAACAAAACACAACTTAGCCATGGTGTATTTCCTGAACGTCTGTAACGCATTCCAACTCTCCGGTAGGCGGCCCCCTTAAATTTAATCATGTTCATCTTGAAGCATTATAATAGCAATATTGACACCTAAATAAATACAATGAATTAATACAATATTTACACAAAATAATACATATGAAACTCAATTTAAAATTATGTTTGTAAAAAATATAACCATTATAATGTAAACATTATTTTGATAAGAAATTAAATTTAAGCTAAAATATTTCTAGTACAGTTATCTTAATTATGAATTATACATTTTGACAAATATATTATTTTGATAAGAATTGGAACTAATATCAACTGAATATGTTTTTATATGCTATGCACATCAAATTTGTTAAATATATTGAAATAATATTATTAATAAATAATTTAAACATGTTATGTATGATATAATACAGATTAATTAAAGATTAGTAAATAGATTTAAATTAATATTTTCTTATGTTATTTAAAAAAATTGTGCCTTACCATTCGTTTGGCCCCTTTCTCCAAACCAATGATGAAGAATGATTATTTTTTAAATATCAAGATATTTTAATTTAACTGTATCTCGCAACATTTTCAACGAAACAATCTGAAATATCTTTAATTTTATACAAAACTTTAATAAATATGAAACTTAAATAATTAAAATAAGCATAATTTTCATGGTAACTAATATTAATATACATTGTTGATGCACCCAATTTTAAATCAGTGGAATTAAATATTCAATAACGAACACAAGTTTATCACTTAAATATTTCATGACAAATAGTAGGCCTACATTATGTAATTAATTGTACCTCTAATAGGATTAGAGTTTAAAAAATCACTTTCCCAAATAATTAATGAATAATTAAAATAAACACAATATTCGTGAAAAAAACCTAGCAGAGGTTGTAGGCTAATATAGTTGGTACAGCCATCAAATAAGTCTAAGAATAGTAAATAAACATAATCTTATCTATACTAGAGAAGTGTGCAAAGTAAATTTGTTTCCGATTTGAATCAATCTTGAATTGAATGTATTAAATAATCTAGGAACCGAAACGAAGTTCAAATGTTTTGTTGATAATTATTATTTTGTGCTTGCAATGAGTCAACATAAATTAAGTATTTTAGCTTTCAATATGTTTATTGGTGAAGCAAGTTAAACTTTTGGAGTTTTGTAAACCCCTACTAGATTATATAAATGCTTTAGTGCTATGATGACTAATTCAATAATTTAACCCAATTAATTTTAAATTAAATAGTAAGATTCTAGTAACCGATTAGTTACTTGTCCGTTAGTTATTCCTCAGTTTTTTCAAGTACGGATGTTCTTTACCACCATTTATCAGTTTTATTTTGGTGTCTCTTGTAGATCTTGACAGCCACTTAAGTCCATGCCTTTCTCTAGCTATTAGAAGACATTTCAATAAATATTGTTTGTGATTTTCACATTCCATAAATCAAGCAGGAAAATATTTCATAGTATTAGAGATCAATTATTTTGTGATAATTTCTAAAAGTTGCCTTTCATGACAAATGCTATCGTAGATTTCTACAAATTTTTGTAACTGAAACTTACATACACTCCATAATTCAGCAAAGGCTGGAGTTAGTTGTCCTAGGTCCAAGTTTTTTGAAGACTTTGTAGTTTCGTATGCTCTATAATGTGTAAGAATTTGGTTTTGAAAATAAACGTGAGAATTTTGATCCAGGAATTTTTCCTTGCAAGTTGGGCATTGAAATTTTTTCAAACATTGTTTGGCAGCATAACCTAAAAAATAATATGTGGCGTTATCTTTCAATAGTTGTGAAATAGAAATATCAGTTGTGTTTTCTATACTAAAATTGGCTGCTGATAATGGCGTTAGATTTTTTTTTAAAACTACCATTTTGTAGCTCGTGTGCAGCCTGAGTAGTATTAACATCACCTACTGATGTTTGTGAAATTGAACTAAAAATTCGAGTGTTTCTTAGTGTTATTTGTGACTGAGAATTGTATATTGTGTTTTCATTTCCTTCGTCATTATGATTCGTAATGGGATATATTTTTTACTAAAGTGTTCAACTTCTAAGGCACTAGCATCAAGAGCCGCCAATAGCACATTGATTTCTTTGTAAAAAAAAAAACAATTTTTTTTCAGCTTGTACTTTGTTTTGAATCGGAAGAGTCATTTAATGATGTGTTGCCATTGTTTGGCATTGTAGTGGAAGAAAACACCAAATTAAAATCATCATCCATTTCACAATTAGCTGATTGAGGAGGAATTGTAAATTTTACTGGCATTGTGTGTTGCATATTTCTTCGAAATTGTTCTGCATTAGGATTATTACCATTACCACATCTATATCTTAAGACAGAGAATAAGTTTTTTAATGGGTCCTGTTGGAAGCGGGATGTAATCAGATAGGGAATTCCTTCATTTTTAAGATCATTCCAAAGTAATAAAATGCCTATATTAGTAATTTGGAAGCTATTGAAAGTTGGGGATAGGTTATTTTTACTATCAAAAAAGCTCCATGTTTTTATCCAATCCAAACATGAGGTTAAGTTTTCTTCCACTTGGGGATTTGAACTGGAAAGTGCTCTTCAATTTGGGGTAAGATTGTATAGAGACTTTAAATGGTCGAACAAGTCATTCATACGACTTACAAAGTTAGCAACGCACACAATATTTCTATCTTGATCTTGGCAGAGCTTGCTAAAGTCATTAGAGATCCATATACAGCATTGCTAAATACTTGAGATGCCAGTTTGACGCTCATTTTATCAAATGGTCCTGGATGAATGTGACGGTCACTCAATTTTGTTGATGTTCTAGAAGTTACACAAGATGCGTTAACTGATGCCATCTTTTCTATAATGCTCCAGGAAACAATATCATCGCCTATTTTTAAATCATTTGTTAACCCGTTATTTCGCATGCATTTAAGTAAATGAGGAACATTGTACAAACTGTAAACCTTTCTATTATTGAACCAAATAAATGGTTGCTCTACAGTAACTCCTAAATGCTCAAGAGCTTTCCTATTTGAAGTGCCTTGATCACAGACTGTAGCTCTAACGTTAAATCCTAGACCTATTAGTGTCTCTAAAATCATGTCAATTAATAGCATTAAGTCCAAATATTTAACAAGCCCCGATGACAAAAAATAAGACACGGGTAACTTCCAAGAATAAAGAAGACCTCAGGCCATAAAGACAAGAGCGGTATTAGCCAAACATTTTTTTCTTCCTTGTGGGCCTAAATCTTGTCTTCCCTCCTCAATATCATTCTTGTAATTATAGGAAACCCATCTTTTGATGGACATTTCATCAAATAAGAGCACACTTTGTTTTTTTGGCTCTGATATGCTCTCTGCTTTTACTCGTAGCTTTTCTTTCACTTCAGGGGACATTCCTGTTGTTAGGTTAATTATATTGACCCATTTCTTAATGGTTTTTTCACTTGGCAACTTGAAGCCTTGTTTCAAGAATTGTCTATACACTGATGGAGGCCTATAAAATATTGACATTGCAAACTCTTTTTCATCCTGTGACCAAGCTACTCTTCTTGAGTGATCAATTTGCATTTTAATGAATATAAAAGGAAGTCCAGTTACATGTTGACTCAAATTTAGTAGAAGCTCTGTCCTCGATAATTTGCGTTGATTTCGCCTGTGAAAAAATAACCGATTTCTTTTACGTTTTAGTTGGCATGTGTGAACACGTAATTTCTTAATCAGTTTTGCTTTTCTGGGAGTTGTTTTCGTTACTATTTATAGATTGTGTTGGTAATTCCCATTGATTAGCTACATTTTTACTTTCAGAAGTATTTTCCTCAGCATTGTTTGCTGCAGTTTCAACCCTACCCAATGTTTTTGGTTTTGAAATGACTTTAGAGGTTGTTTCTCTTGCTGAGAAAGATGTAAGAGTAAGGGATTGAGGTATTTCACTCAAGTCATTCTTTTCGGAAAGGGGTACAGCTAGAAGTGTCTGATCCTGTTCATTTAATGTAAACTGGAATAGTAGAGCGTTAAAATTTAACGAATTCCTAAATTCATTTTTAAACAGGTCTTGTGCAAAATGGTTAGCACATATAGATTTCCGCTTCAACTGTTTGTCGCCGAGTTCAAAGAAACTATCATTTCCGCATCTCATTATCCATTCCAAGCACCTAATAAAAAAAAGAACTTAGTATTAAAAAATGTTTGTTCACATTAATATGCAAAAATGATTTATCAATACAGTATGAAATGTGTAAGAGGCTTCAAAATATGAGTTATGATTGTATTTTGGTAACAATAATTTAATAGGAGTGGTATGAGATGAGCTATTTATTGGGTTTTTTTATCTTATGGTAAAATACTAGAATAGTTTAGTTTATATTTAAATAAAAATTAAGTATCTGTAATTTTGTAAGGTTTACTAACAAATTCGTGTTTGAGGTCTGGTTTTTTAGAGGTGTATGTAATAAATGCTTAGAAAAACCCCAATTTTAATATATAGTGGATTATAAAGATCAATGATAGCAATATTTTGTATTGCCTCTAAAAACATTGAAAAAATTGTATCAAGAAAATTAAAAAATAATTCAATCACATTGTATCTGCAGTGGCTGCAGAACCGGCAGGTACAGGAGGGCACTGCCCGCTCCTGGAGATAATTTTTTCCCTGTAGTAAATATGCCTTCTCCTAGATAAAAGTATTTCAAATCCTCTGATAATATCGAATATGAAGCTGAAAGATGACCTTAAATTAAACATCAAATAACCGCTAGATACATTCAATTAAAAAAAAAAATGCTGGCGAAGACCGCTCCAAATAGTTTCTAGGCGTATCTGTTAAAACAAAGCTGTCGAGAGAGGAGCTCCTCCTCTCTTAGTAGATTCTAGAGCAGACGTGTCAAACTCATTTGACCTTAAGGAAAGCATTGAACATTTACAATAATGAGGGGCCGCATTTCAGAAAGTTCAATATTGTCAGCATCTTAAATGGGAAAATCTCAATTTAAAATCCTTACTATAGTGAAAATAGAATTAAGATTACACAAAATGTTATTACTTACCCTATTTCTTTTACCCCAAAATTTGAATTTTTATATTTGCATCAAATGTATGAGTTGCTTTAGATCTTTTGTTGAAGTCACGTTCAAAATAGATGATAAATGTGATCGTTCGGATGTTTGTTCCTTTTCATGAGTGAAAATACACTGGTGTGTTGACAAATATTGTACAAACTTGATGAGCAAATTTAACCATTTTTGAGAATCGATTCTTAGTGAGTAATGAGTAAAATTTGGTACACCAACCTTACCTAATATATTTAAGCAAATAATGACCAAATTCCAAATGTCGTAATCTCAAATGTTGTATTCCTATTACTGTTTATAAAAAGACGAATTGGGTCACATTTTATGTTGGTTCATAAAAAGTTCCGCGGGCTTGACAGAATAATAAATCGGGCCGCAAGTTTGACATGCCTGTTATAGAGCCATCTAAATCTAAAAAATAGGGGAGGGCCACTCCAAATAACTTCTAGATGCATGTAATTTTTAGTATTTTTTACGTGAGGAGCACTGCAAATTGTGTTTGAAAGCTCTTGGTTTTCCAAAATGTTGTAGTAGAAGAGCACTTCAAACATCTGCTAAAGGAATTTATAAAATAAATCCAGACGAGGATAGTTTCAAATAACTTCTAAGAAGATCCAATTTTCAAAATATCAGCCGGTGAAGACCACTTCTAAAGCTTCTAGGCATATAATTTTTTCAGAAAATCTCAGGCGAAGAGTAATCTAAATAGCTTTTAGCAGCATTCAAATTTCAAAAAATATCTGGGGTACTAAAATCTCTTCAAATAGCTTACAGGAAATCGAAATGGCGGGGGGGAGGGGGGGGGAGTGAGGTCTATTTAAAATAGCTTCTAGACTTTAAAGGCATCCGAATATCAAAGATTTCCCAAAGGAAGACTACTTTAAATTGCTCTTAGAAGCACCAAAATTTAAAAAATATATATTAAGAGGGGGGACTACTCTAAATAGCTTTTAAAAGACTCTAATTTCCGAAATTGAGGTAGGGACCACTCCAAATTAGTGATAACGAAATCGAAGGTGTAGGGGTATGCCATTGGCTCTCCTTGACTAAATTAGCCTTCATCTAGTTGTATTTCATACCTAACTAATATTCTTGAAATTGAAGCTGAAAGACTTGCATAAAATAGCTTCTAATTGTATTCAATTTTCAAACATGTACCAGGTAGGGGTCTCTTAAAATAGTTTCTAAATGCATTCAGTTTTAAAAAAATTGCTAGAATGAATGTAAATAGATTACTAATAGACAACATATGATTTTAAAAAATCCATATGCAATAGTGTTTGTGTAAATGCATGATTTCTAGCCGACTTTATCACAAAGTTGATTGGCATATTATTCATGCTCTTAATATAGATTATAAATGTAAATAAGCAATATTTTAATGCAAATTTTAAAAAGAACTATGTGCGTACCATGTTTTATTGAAATTGGATAAAATTATCACTATTTAAAAAATCTAAACAACTGGTCCATTAACAATGGCCAAAATAATATGAGTCAAATAGGGCCTAGTAGAATATCAATATATTAATAATTTAATTTAACCCACTTCGGTGGCCACGTGGTCTAACGCGCCACTCTATTGTTGGACTAGACTGCTGAAGACTGGGAAGATCCGAGGTTCAGCCCCAGTTCGGTGCACTGAGGGTGGGTTTTCTTAAATGTTTTTCCACTCTCCCTCCACACAAATGTGGTGAATTCCCTCTAATTAAGCCTTATTAATCCCTAACCCATTAGTGTAATAATACATAGGGGCGTATAGACCGAACAGGTAGTGAGACAAATTATTATTTAAAAAAATATATAAATGACTATACATTTTGTATGCTTTTTATTTTTATTTTAGATGCACCTGACCTGGTTTATATGATCAATAGAAACAAAGTCATTTGACTTAAAATAATATGTGTAGCGCAGTGTTTTCCAACCTTGAGGTTACGACATGTTCAGGGTGGAGTCGCAATGTTTTTGAGGTTTTATAATTATACTTATTTTTAAGTTATTATAACGATTATATTATTATTATTAGCACCGCATCTTACTACCCGTTCGGGTTGTACGCACTTACGCTAATGTGTAATGGTAGGGTGATTGTGAGATGAAAGGAAGGACCTACAGTTTAACGTGGAATCCGAACCACGGTGGTGGCCTGGCATTCCACACATTCACAAGATGTCTTGTCAGAGGTGTAGGAAGGGTTTGGAAATCAGATAAATCTGTGCCGGGACCGAGGATTGAACCCCGGCCGCTTGCACAGAAGTCTGACACCTTACCCCTAGACCACCAGGTCACCTATAACGATTATAAGTAAGTTCAAAATTAAAATATAAATGTACGTGGTTAAAATAATAGAAACTGTTAAGTTACTTTTTTTTTTTTTTGCTAGTTATCTGGCAATAAGCTTTTTTGTATTTGGTTGATTGACGCTGCTAGCTCAACTTCCGAAATATCGACCAGGCTCATTGATTCTCTTTTGCGACCTTTTAGTCCCTTGAAAAGTGACAAATGACCAAAATTGTTTATTTATATTGAATTTAAAAATCCCTGACAAGGTTGAAAGAAGATTTTTTTTAAATCCACACCATTATTGTGATGATGTAAACTTGGCTGTAGATAGGTCTACATGAGGTTTTCTCTTATATTAAAATCTTGGCAATGCAAACCAATTTTATCGAGCCAAATATTTTCTAATTTTTAGTATTTAAAAGGCTTATGAAATTGTTTTTTCCACTGCGCCCCACGACCCAACCGGCCTATACGCATTGTATTAACAACACTCGAATGGGAATGAGGAATGTAGAGTTTTTAAGAAATTTCACCCATATTTACGATCAGGTAGATTGGAAAACAATATAAGAAATACCACCCCGCCCTACACAGAGGGTTGAACCCTGAGTTCTCCGTCACTGACAAGCCATACTATATGAGCCTGATATTTATTAAAGGTACCTACTGATCCGGGTAATTTTATTTTCAAATTTGACATAAGTCTTAAGATAAGTGCAGTTAAAATTAAAGCAAAAATATTAACATCTCCCACACCAAATTTACTATCAAAAGCTAAAATTGATGCAAATACTTTTAAATTAGTAACAAAAATAGTCCATATTAATTACTTAGTTTAGTTTGTTAACAAAAGAGTTCATTAAATATAAAATGTTATTTAAATTCTTCCAAATGTATGAAAAAAAATCCTAGGTACTTCTAAAAAAAATACACATATCATTTATTGCAAAGATAGTTATTACTACTGATTACCTGGTGGTCTAGGGGTAAGGTGTCAGACTTCAGTGCCGGGGTTCCGGGGTTCAATCCTCGGTCTCGGCACAGATTTATCTGATTTCCAAACCCTTCCTTCACCTCTGACAAGAAGTGTATTAATCACAACTTGTGAATGTGGGGAATGCCAAGCCTCCACCGTGGTTCGGATTTCACGTTAAACTGTAGGTCCTCCATTTCATCTCACAATAACCCCACCATTACACATTAGTAAGTACATATAACCCGAACGGGTAGTAAGACGTGGTGCAAATAGTAATAGTTATTACTAGGCACATTCAGGAAGAACCCACACAATTCCAAACAAATTTTACTTTCATAATTCTAAATAAGAATTCATTTATCAACTATTTAATTTAATTAAAATTACTAAAAATAAAACAAATCAGGA
This sequence comes from Timema cristinae, assembly GCA_039000515.1. Lineage (NCBI taxonomy): Eukaryota > Metazoa > Arthropoda > Insecta > Phasmatodea > Timematidae > Timema > Timema cristinae. Next base: position 31,160 of record JBCFYV010006080.1, read on the forward strand.
ATTTTTAATAGATAATAAAATCAACTGTATGTGTATCATGTTATATAACGCAATGTTAATTCAGTAACACGTTCAGAATTTAAATTTGGATGTTAGGGGACACTAAATAAAATATTGGTTATAAGGTGAGCCTCTGGAGGCTAGGAAAGCTTTTCCAGAAACACTTTAGCATTGAATGCCTCCATAAGCTGTGTGTGGACATACCTGTCGTAGTTGGATATGATAGGATCATTACAAAGTTAGTTGAAACTTGAAGGACTTTCATATGGTGATCGGAAGTGGAACCGTAAATAGTCATTTTAACATTTTGGTGTTGTAGCTATGGTGTAAAAAAGGAACACTATATCAGTGAAACTGTAAAATATCATGGGAAATAGAATTTAGAAATATGAATTAATATAACGATTAAAATAACCCAGCATGCACTAATATATTATGTTCCCCTTACTTCGGGTCACGCCCAGTAAAGCAGTAATAATCTCGTTTAATCAGCTGCCAGTGACGGAATCTTTGAATATGAATGAGATCCATGTACACTAGGGATGGCTTTTCCATAACCGTCTTCCATCTTTTCCCAGAAAGAGTGAATACATTTCCGAAAGGCCTTAGGTTTCTCTTCATTACCCCATTAAATTAATCTGTAAATATCTCGTAAGTTTAACGAAAAAAACCTATTTTTTTGTTCATATAAAGATATCAAGCCATTAAATAAATGAATACACATATATACAGAACATTTTGATACTAATAAAGATCAGACAACTGAAAAGAATAAATTAATAAAATGTTCTAAAATTATTGATCAGTTTTGGTATGAGATTATTTTTAAATAGCCCCCTTCCCCGTAAAAAAATATTGTAAAGATTCCTGTAAAACAAAGCTTCAAATCATCCATCATGTCAATATAAAAACAAAACTTTTTTTAAAATTACAGTCCTACCATCAGTGTATAACCCCCTCCCTCTTTTTATCCTCCCTCCTATTTTCATCTCATTCCTCTATAATTTTGTTTGCTCTAGGCGTGAAAGGAATTGTGTATACACCAATCAAACAAATTGTTAAAATCAAATTAACTTTTCAGCTTCCTCCACTTTCATTTACTCCCCTCGTTTCCACAAATTTTATTTTAATCTTTTTTTTTTCCGTTCCTCGTCACTACATCTATTTCTCTTTCCCCCCCCTTCTCCCCCTCCCCTTCACCAACCCCAATTTCCCTTCAACAACTTTTTTTTCCAACGACTATATAATATACTATCGACATTTTTATTAGGAATAAATTAAATTTTCAAAATAAAATATAGCCTATGTTACTCGCTGATAATGTAGCTTTATATTGGTGAAATAATTTTTAAAATCGGTCCATTAGTTTTTGAGTTTATCCATTACAAACAAAAAAAACAAAAAATCAAATCTTTCCTCTTTATAATATTAGTATAGATGTTACTCACTGATAATGTAGCTTTATATTGGTGAAAGAATTTTTAAAATAGGTCCAGTAGTTTTTTAGTTTATCCATTACAAACAAAAAAACAAAAAATCAAATCTTTCCTCTTTATAATATAAGTATAGAAGTATAGATATGATAAATGCTATTAAACTAGTTCGGTAAGGGGGTCTTGTGTAGGAGTATTTGACAAATACAGTATTTATTCTATGTTTACTAAATAATAAGAAAATAACTAAAAACTTCTTACCTATCTTCATCACGAACTGGAAAATACAACATTGATAATTTGTTTCCAGTGTTAGAACGTGTGTTTTCACAGCCTTTAAAAACACACTTGTCTCTTCCTTTACTAGTCATTTTGTTCTTCAAACTAGAATCCATCCTTTACCAGACACAGTACCTACTGAATAGATGGTAGTATTTCTTTTTCTCTCTAGTAATTATTGGTAATAGTGCTGTTTGGTGTGGCGGGTCATTGATCCTGGTCGGGTTGTAAGGGGGAGGACCAGAGGGCACTACTGAGTGACATTGTAAGCATTTCTTCATCGCCCTTGCAAATCTTCTTTTGGGACAGGTTTATTATCTTTTACAATGGTGAAGGGTCATTTACAACGTTGCCAGTTCCTCTATCGGGACCTAAGTATTTAATAGAATGGTTTTGTGGCGCGAAAACACGAGTCCAAAATTGAAAGTACGTTTGTTAGCGCTCCTCTGCGGTGACTCGACAGAACTACAGTTTTCATTATTCTAAAATGGACTGAGTTTTCCCCTATACACGAGTGTTCATGAGTGGCTAGGGAGATATCTCCTTGGCCACCCACTATAAGAAATAATAGAGATAACCTATTTTTGAAGACGCTCAACGTGTGTGCTTCGTTAGTGCTTGTTAGTGCTCAATTTTTTTATTTCTGCTCCAAATTTATATTTTGATTTATTATAATTTTTACAACCTCGTACCTTAAATTTCTTATATATTAAACAATAATATATTTTCTAAAATACGGGCGTACAGTTCAAACGGGCAGTAAGACTCGAAGCTAAATATATATATAAATCAAAAATCTTTATTTATACCTATTTTCTAGGTTATTATATCGTCTTGTATTGATAATATACTGATTTTCAAAGGGTTTTGTATTATTTTAAACTGGGTGACCTGGTGGTCTAGGGGTAAGGTGTCGGACCTCTGTGCTGGGGGTCCAGGGTTCAATCCTTGGTCCCGGCACAGATTTATCTGATTACCAAACCCTTCCTTCACCTCTGACAAGACATCTTGTGAATATGGGGAATGCCAGGCCACCACCGTGGTTCGGATCCCACGTTAAACTGTAGGTCCTCCATTTCATATCACAATCACCCTACCATTACCCATTAGCGTAAGTGCGTTTAGCCCGAACGGGTAGTAAGACGCGGTGCTAATAATAATAATAATAATAATAATAATAATAATAATAATAATAATAATATATTTTAAATGTTATACTATCAAAATTCTTATATTTTATAAAATATGTTTTCAATTTACGATTTAATCAAGCTATTCCTTAATTTTTATCTTTTACCAGCCTATAAATAAAAAATAATCAATTATCAGTTAGTTATTCAAGTGCAATTCAGTTTAAAATGGACAAAGGGTTAACTAAAACAAAGCGTTCATTGAATTGTTGGGTTGGAAGGTTATGTAATAATTACAATAATGGGTTAGTAATGAGGTAGGTTGAATTTAGAGGAAGTGCACCCGCCCTCACTTACATGGGGAGAGAGAGTGGGAAACAATTTTGGAAAAACCACCCCCAGTAGACCCGACCGGAAATGAACTCCGATCCCTCAGTCATCAGCAGGCCAGTCTAACATGAAAGTGATGCCTTAGAACCAGTGGTTTCCAGCCTGGAGTATACGTACCCCCAGGTATACGTGCCAGGACTATTGGGGGTACGTGAAAATATTGAAATAATGTTGGAAAAAGCAACGTATGCCAGCAGTGTAAGACAAAATATCAGTTAAATCTGTGATATTAGCTCAACGATATAGCGAGGGGCGGTTCTGGTTGTCCTATATATTTGACCTCGAGGAAATTATTTCAATTTCACAATTTTTGTTGTTTAAGTACGTATACAAGAATAGTAAGTTATGCTGTGTATTGATCAAGCAACAAAGTTGAGTAAATCCAAGGCAAGATATTGTTAAAGAAAATATGAAGTATTAGCGGAGTCTGGGAGAGTGATGGAAGGGATAAGTCCTTGAGATCAGGAAAAAACCAAACCTTTCAGCTTGAAACTATTAGAAGGGTAATTCCAAGTACACGCTGCATATTAGTTGGCAAAGAAATAAGAATGAGAGGGCGGGATTAGATAAGAAGGGTTGAATTGGAGAGGACAGCAAACCTGAAGATAAATACTGCATACACTGACTTTAGTAAAAAAAAGTGACATATGGTTATAAATGTTAGTCAAAAACTTTTTAAGTTGTGATCAAAAAGTGTCGAGCACAAGCAAAAGGGAATTTTATCTTCAATCATTCACATTACGAAATAAATTCAATATTCAATAATTAAAAAATAGTTTTAATGTAGAATTGTTATTGAGTATCTTGATTTTAATCTAACATTTAATAAATGTGGCATTTACAATAATTATGTTCTTGTGCGATAGCGAGCACCAAAACAAAGCTTTTTATTCCCTATCAATTTATTCTATAAAAAGAATAGTCAAATATATATAGTAACAATGCAAAACTAATTTCTCATCAAATACATGGCTGAAAAAAACAAATCTTCCAAAACAACTTCGGAGTTTAAGCTATAGTTGCTTTTCAAATAAGTCTTTGAAAAAATGCATTACAGTTAACAGTATTATTCATAATAAGAAGAAAAAAAGCTGTCATTTAAAAGATAGACGGTGAGAAACCATAGAACAATTAACTTTGAAAAGTGATTAAATGAAAAAGACTAAGAAGTATTAGCATAAAACATAAGAATTAAGTATAAACGTAGATAAGAGTGGATGCATAGGATTTAAAGATACTTCACTTAAACATAATGCTACGAAATGAATTATAATGTAAAATATATATAATTAATTATAAGTTAATACATAAAATATGGAAAAGATATTATGTATTCTAGCTGATGAAAATCGAGCACCAGCGAGCACTAACGTAGCACAAACGATGGGCATTTTCAAAAACCGGGTGGCTAAAAGTCGGGTGGCCAGGGTGATACACATCAAGTCACCAGCTGTCTGTCCTTGAAAACATAAATATGTCGCCAGTGGTTTTGACATGTTTGTAAAGCTTATCACCCTAACACATCACCATCTCTCTTTAGGGATTGTCTCCTGGTTCCCCACAGTTTTCAAGTCAATGTAGCAAGTGCTACTATTGAAAGGATTTTTTTTCAGTGTGGCTGAGTGTAATTGCATTTAATATCTTTAGGGATGTGTGAAATGTATTAATTGTGGAAAAACAATTTTTATTATTTAAAAAAATAGCCACATAAAAGTTTAAAGATGTCAGAAGATATGTAAAAGGCCAAAGGAATGAGCATTCCAAGGCAATGAAACTCTTTTACAAAGAAATTCGTAGAGCCCAAACCGCTAATAAGTAGGTGAAATGACTTCAAAAATATATTACGTTATTGAAGTTAAATAACTTTTTTTTGACAATTCTTTTGAAATCCGGAACCTCCAACTTAGCATGTCAATAGCTTACCACTGAGCTATCTAAGGCTAATCCTGTGTTAGGGTCATTTATCGCTCATATTTTAAGGGTTAGTCGGTAATAGATATGTAAAATCGTCGGCCATTTAATAACAATCCGAAACACACTACATCGTTGATCCAGGGTAACCTTATGCTGTCGTTTGGACCACTTTTATTGATTTTAAATGGTTTCTTGGATATAATTTATAGTAAATAATTATTATCTATAATATAATATTACAGCAATTAACGAGCCATGTCCTGCCACACGTCTCTCACCAAATCTGCTTTAAAGTATGACTGATAAGTACTTCTTAGCATTGTACAAACACTGAGTAGATACCTCAATGGTGAAGCTTTGGTTCGCCAAGCACAAGGTTCCGGGTTCGATTACCATGTACACTACAATAATAATTTTTCTACTATATTGAGAAAAAATAAAGTGCACAGTGTGAACGGATTTATCTGTTTCAAAATATTAATCTTTTGAACTGTTATAGAATTATTTAGGCCTTTATAATTAAACTTCATCAATGCATAATTATTTCATCTCTTAATGGCTCTATTCTCCATAATATAGTTTATTCTCCCAGATTTCAATTTTACATTTAAGATCATATTTAGCTTAGAACTAACAGAATTATTTTAAATAAATTAATAGTCTTAATATTCAACTTGATATCTACTATTTATTCGTTGATTTTATTTATTTATTGTATTAGCACCACTTCTTACTACCCGTTCGGGTTATACGCTTTAAGTACTAATCACGCTAACGGATTAGGATTTGGGAAGGTCGATTAGAGGAAGTGAACCCGCATTTGCGTGGAGGGAGCGTGGAAAACCATTTAGGAAAATTCCCCCCGGTTCACCCGACCGAGATTCGAACCTTGATCTCCCCGTCCTCAGCAGTCGAGCTCTACACGTCTAGAACGTTAGCCAACTACGCCACCGAGGCGGGTGACATTTATTTAGTGATAGTGGCAAATTGGATTGTAGTTAATCTTGTACCACGTTCACAAACACTGAAAACTGGACTTTAAAACCAATGAAATCTGAGTAAGTGGATGCTTACTATATTTTTAGTGTGAAACGTATTTTAAATTCTTTTAAAATGATGTGTAGGTGTGTACAAATCGACACTATTAATGAATTCAATACAAAATTATGTCGCACTGTCATACAGGGTTGATACAAACTTGAGGGTTAAAAAAATACTAAGCAGCAGGTAGGGTGTTTAAAAAATTACTTTTATAGTTTAACTCCACTTTCATAAATGGGTTAAGGCGTGAGAGTAGTGATCCTAATTACAACTTGGGTATGAAAGTAATGATACAAATAGCAATTTCGGGTGTGAAAATAATAACATTAGTAGTTTTTGGTGTAAAAGTAATTATAACAATAGAAACATTATTTACATATAAAATAACTGATCAATAGTTAGGACATATTCAAGGTCATATTTGTTTTAAAAAATAGCATTTTAAGTTTTTTATAATTATTAAAAATGAACTAGAAATATTAAACCATTTTAATTGTAATGTGTATTTATACCAAAAATGTTATAATTTTTTAAAATAATATAACTAGCTTTAGTATTTTGAAAAGGTTTGTGTCACATTTGTAAAATTCTTGAAAAAATAATGATTTATGTTTTTATCGTTAGTAAACAAATTTATAGATATCTTCCAAATAAGCATGCTGTTTAGAATGTAAGTTAGTCACTTTCTTTTTATTTCCAAATATTTTGAATGCGCGGTTCGGCGGTGCTGTTTGCCCGTGATTATGAACGCTGAAGCATATTTGATAAGATACAACATATTTTCATGTGCATGATAGCGACGTGCGATATTAAATTATTTGATTGTGGTTATAAACTAACTTACTAGCTCATATGTGAGTGGTGAACTGTAGAATCTGTATTATAATTTTTTGAGTGTAGGTAGAAATAAAATTCACCACCTATACACCGGGCCGGGACTCGACCCCTGATCTCTCACCATTAGTTATCTAGTCTAATGCGAGACTGACGACTTTGATCATTCCAACAAAGAAGTGGGATTTTCTAAAGTACCAGTTCGTCATTGCAGCGATGGTTGCGGATTATCACGCTTAACTGTAGTTAAACCTTTTTACTGGGAAATGTTCTATGTAATGAGGCCTCGCTCGACATTCTATTGAAAGGTTTACTCTTCAAAGAACATCAATTTTCGATAGTATATTTAGAGATTTTGGTGTTAAGTGGTAAAAACGTTTATTTTTCCCTTTCATGCCAAGATGAAATATTTAAAACGACCCTTTTCCTAGTTCTATATAAACTATTTGTTGCACCATACCAATTAAATAAGAATTTAGTTATTATATATTTAGCCAAAGATAATTTTTTTCTTACCTATATACAATCATAAACAAATCAGGGCTTCCGTGGAGATGTGAAGAAAAAAGAATCATTGTACATATGAGCCATGGTGCATCTCGCTCTCACACTTTCTCTCTCCTCTCTCACACACATTATTTTCTCTCATTCTCTCTTACACTCTCTCCCCTTACACACACACTATCACACACACACACTCTCTCTCTCTCATACTCACTATCTGTCTTAAACTCACTTTCCCTCTCTCAAACTCTCTGTCTCAAACTCTCTTACTCAATCTTTCTCTCCCCCTCACACTATCTCTCTCAATCTCACTACAACTCTCTCACTCAAACTTTCTCTCAAAAAATAACTTTGATAATCCCCTCAAAATTAAGTGGTAAAATGGAAACATAACTGAACTTACTGTATTTGTACTGTGTTATTATTTGATAAAGTGAACATCAAAACCCATTATTTGAAAGAAAGAAATTAACGCCAAAACGCATATATAGATAATTGAATCGTTGTTTTTAAGCATATTTCAAGAATATTTTTTAAAATTTTTTATCTTATAATACATACTAAAACATATTTAAACATCACTGTGTCGTTTAAATTTTATACCTTATGCGCGAAACAAAAGATAGAAAATATGTTTATGAAATTGACAACTTAATCTTTTAATTTGAGAATTATGCTCAATATATTACTGATTTAAATGTGAATTAACAATAGCGAATTCCAATAATAAATAACAGTTTCCCTAGTTTAAGCAACTCATCTAGATGTGTTATGACCAGCATCCGAAGAGAAATATTGTATTTGCAGATTGAAAGATTTTGTGTTCTATGTGTGAACTTTTATTTTTTAGCAAAAGGGATGTATTTTATTCAGAGATTTACAGCCATGCAGCAAATAATGGTTTCCATGGTGACTAAGCAATGATTAAAAAACTGAAGATTCTCTGTGTGAATCGGGTTTTCGTAGATAACTACTATTTTTCCCGACATCCTGGACTCCAAATCATTAAAATAAGTGGTCATTTGTCAAAGTCTGTTAAGCCATTTCCTGTTGATTTCTATAACCGGAAATGGGCTTATCAAATTATATATAAGATTCTTTAATTTTTTAAGACTAATTTGGTATTTTACGATTTTTGCTAAATAATTTAGTTTTATAATAAGTTGTATGCAAATATAGTTCCTTTATTTGCGTGTTACTTACTTAGCACACAATTATATATAAAATAAGTTTAGTAATAAATTGTCTACACACAAAGACAAATTAAAACCGAATGCATTGTCACTTTTAGGTCATATTAGAAAGGATGTCATGCTTCAAGAAATGTCACCCTCATCCATGCAGCCTTCAGAAAATGATAAAGAATCAGCTTTCTATTACCAAGATAGCGAGTGGGGTGGGGTTGAGCTCGATTAAGGCGATTTTACTGCACTCATTGTTGACTCGTTTAAAATTCGTATAACTGTATTGTTTAGTATTAAAACAAAATGGAAGCTCACATTTCCTCATGAAAATAGCTTTGAGGGTAATTTACACTATAGTAAACTTCCAATTTTTATCGTATATCCGCATAACTTTGAGATACAAAATAACTTATCATTATTATTATTATTATTATTATTATTATTATTATTATTATTATTATTATTGTGGTTTAAAGGCCCATCGACACATCGAGGTCATTAGGGCCTTGAAATATATTTAAAACATAATAAAATCCCCATAGGGGAAAGATATAAAACATTCACCATCTGAGACACTCCATAGGAGTGCTCGAATGGGCTCAAAGTACAATTGAGTGAAACACCTATTAAAAAAACCACAGGTGTATCACTCTAATAAAAGACAAAACAAACATATTAAAACAATATATTAGTTAAAAAGACAAAACTAACATGTTAAAATAATTATTTTATTAAAGTTTGTTAAAATGGATAAAACGACAAGACAAAAACATTAAAGTATACTAAAATGTTAAAAAGGTCTCAATATGAGATAAAATCCAGATGAGCCACTTTATAAAAGTGACTCAATTGGCACTAAAAAGTTTCGCCTAGCGTATAAAATGGAGTAAACAAATAACTCCTTCAGCGCTGTCGCGTAATAAAAAACGAAGGTCACCTTTAAAATCAAGGGCCAGGCGAATAGGGGCATATCTGCGACACTCCACCAAAATGTGGTGCACACTAAGGGGAGCATCGCAAAATTCACACACTGGAGGTGGATCCCCTCTGAGTAAAAATCCGTGAGTTAGAAATGTATGCCCGACGCGGAGTCTCGTCACGATGACCTCCTCTCTCCTAGACTTTCGTATAGAAGAGGGCCATCGCGACACACCGTCCCTGATGGACCGCGGCTTGTTCTGAGCAGGGGTTGAGACCCACTGCTCGTGCCAGTTGCGTAAGACTCCACGCCGAACATAACCCTTTAGATCTAAATACATGACACCCAGACTCGCCTCCGGAGACAGGCGTACTGCCTCCTTGGCTGCCTGGTCCGCCAGTTCATTTCCTGGAAGACCAGCGTGACCAGGAATCCAGCAAAAGATGAGCCGGGTGCTTAATGAATCAATTTTAAAAATTTGCTCATGTATCATCTGCACGAGGGGATTCCAGGAGTAGAGAGTGGACAATGCCAACAGAGCACTCATGGAATCCGTGCAGATCAGGACAGAACGGTGACTACTTCGGTAAACAAAAAACAAAGATTTAAAAATGGCATATAATTCAACCGTAAAAACACTGGTTTCTTTAGGTAAACCAAATCTAAAATTGGATCCTTCCACAACAAAATCAAATCCCACGGAGGCTCCAGATTTAGATCCATCAGAGTAGATGCGCTCAAATCCGTGGAAGCGAGTGGAGAGGAGCTCATTAAAGGTCCTCTCATATACAAAGTTTGGGGTGGTCGCTTTAGGGAACTTGGCAAGATCAAAATGGCATTTCGGAGGGCGTATCTTCCAGGGAGAAACTTGACCTGGTGATAGCCTTTGGCATGACTATCCCACACGTGTCGAAAACCGATAACATCCGGATCCCAACCGGCCTTGTACTACGCCATTTAGTTTCATACAAGACACGGTTAGGAAGATGAAACACAGGGCGGTAAGCAACATTATTTGGCATGCAATGCAGTTTCGACACGTAAGATGCCAGGAGATAAGACCGCCGGTAAGAAAGAGGGGGCTCACCGGCGTCGGCACAGATGCTGAAGACTGGACTGGTACGAAAAGCACCAGTAGCCAGTCGAATGCCAGCATGGTGGACGCTATCGAGCATCTTTAATGCCGAGGGTCTAGCGGAACCATATACAAAACTGCCGTAATCAAGTTTTGATCTCACCAAGGCTCTATAAAGGCGCATCAAGGTTTGCCTATCAGCACCCCAAGAGCAACCACTCACAACTTTAAGTAAATTCAAAGCTTTAACACACCTCGCTTTCAGGTCTTTGATGTGGGGGATCCAAGTTAGTTTAAAATCGAATAAAAGTCCCAGGAACCTTACGGTCTCGGAGACAGGTAAAACAACATGGTTCATTAAATATTGGGGGCAGGCTGTATTCCGCGTAATCTATGGAAGTGGACGACAGTCGTCTTGGCCGCAGAGAATCGAAAGCCATTACGAGATGCCCACAACCATAGATTGTTTACAGCGAGTTGTATCTGTCGTTCAGCCCTGTGGAGACTTGACGAACTGCAATAAATTGCGTAGTCATCCACAAAGAGGCATGAACGAACAGGTGAGTGCACGTTGTCCACAATACTATTTTTTATCGCGATAGCGAACAACGTACAGCTCAGAATACTACCCTGAGGCACCCCACTTTCTGGAATAAAATCATCGGATAAGGTGTTGTTTTACCTTACCCGGAAGTGTCTATCTGACATAAAATTAATATAAAAGAAGGAAAGTTTCCTCGAAACCCCCAATTAAAAAGTGTTTTCAAAATGCCGTACCGCCAGGTGGTGTCGTATGCTTTCTCCAGATCGAAGAAAACAGCCAGAAGGTGCTGCTTATGGAGAAAAGCGTCACGAACAGCCGTCTCTAGACGGACAAGATGATCCACTGTAGATCGGTTCCGGCGAAAACCACATTGAATATTAGATAGCAGATTGCGGGATTCTAAATACCATATAAATCGTTTATTAATAATTTTTTCCAGTATTTTACATACACAACTAGTTAAAGCTATCGCTCGATAACTAGTTGGCTCTAATTTATCTTTGCCACTTTTATATAACGGGATAATGATTGCTTGCCTCCAAAGTGATGGGAACTGATGAGATTCCCAGACACTATTGAAGAGGTCCAGAAGATATGCGTGTCTGGCAGGGGGCAGCTGCCACAACATTTCATAGTGGATATCATCTGGACCGGAAGCTGTGTTGCCCGCCTGGGATAGGGCATAGGTCAGTTCATCTTGCGTAAAGGGGGAGTTATAATTCTCCCCCCGACTTGGACCAAAATCAATAGTACGGTTCACCTCTGACAGGACTTCTTGTGAATGTGGGGAATGCCAGGTCTCCGCCGTGGTTCGGATTCCACGTTAAACTGTAGGTCCTTCATTTAATCTCACAATCACCCTACCATTACACATTAGCGTAAGTGCTTATAACCCGAATGGGTAGTAAGACGCGGTGCTAATAATCAATCAATAGTACGGCGCTCGATGCTCCTCTTATGCACCGCGAACTCGTTAGAGTAGTTCGCAGTGCTAGAAATAGCGTCGAACATCGAGCCCAATACATTGGCGACCTCCATAGGGGAGGAGACAAGTGAACCGTTAGACATGAGTGCGGGTATATTATTAATGGTATTTTTGCTACTACGTACTTTACGAATGTGATCCCAAACCTTGGTTGTGGGACTGGACATAGTGAGGGTAGAAATAAACTGTCTCCAAGACTCTTTTCTGCTTTCTCGAATAATACGGCGAGCTCTAGCACGTAGAATCCGGAATGACTCCAGATTCTCCGAAGTAGGACGTCGATTAAAGATACGTAGGGCTCTTCGACGGTTAGAAATAGCCAGCCGGCACTCCTCGTTCCACCAGGGAACAGGACGGTGACGCGGGTTTGGCGAGGATTTAGGGATGGATGCCCTCGCCACCGCTATGACCGTCGAAGTAAATTGCCCAGCCTTAACATCGACGTCAGGAGAATGGGGTTCGTCGAATACGGATTTTTGAAAGCAGAATTGGAAAGTGATCGCTGCCACATAGGTCCAAGTGAACCTCCCAAAGGAAGTGAGCAGCAATCCCGGGGCTACATAGAGCTAGGTCGATGGCAGAGGATACACCATTAAAGGTAGAGAAGTGTGTCTGGGTCCCGGTGTTCATTAACACCAGGTTTCCCGAGACAAGAATATCCTCTACCATCCTTCCGCGGGTGTATGTAAAATTAGACCCCCACACCAGGTTATGCGCGTTAAAGTCCCCCAAGATGATATAGGTGGCGGGAAGTTGTATAAAGAGGGCCTATAGAGTCCTCTTGGAAACACGTTCACCTGGTGGGAGGTAGATGCAGCATACGGTTACCTCCATAGGAAGGGAGACTCTGACAGCAATCACTTGTAGATCAGACACAATATTTATAAACTTATGATATATGTTGCTACGTGCAAATATAGCCACACCTCCGCTAGCCCGATCAAAGAGTGGCTTGTCGGTAGGATATACATCGTACCCACGAAGCATCGGTTTGTGAGTTGGGCGGAAGTGGGTTTCCTGCAAACACAAGATGGGAGGATGCAGGGAAGAAATTAGTAGTTTAATTTCCTCTACACGAGCATAGAAACCCCTACAATTCCATTGTAGTAGCGACATAAGTTATTAGTATGAAATTTAGTTATCCTCGCAATCCATTTCACTATCCTTTAAGAATAAAAATTTGTTGAGGTCGTTTTTAGGCCCTCTTGCCTTTCCCAGTCTCTCCTGTACCTCCCGCTTCAGGAGAGGCTTCGGTTTATTTTGGAGAGACTGGGTAGTCGGATTCTTGTTCGAAGGCTTTAAGGCCTTCGACGCTTTTTTTATAAGAAAATTTCGGCAGTCTCTCGCTGGTCCTTCTTCAAGGCACCAGTGGGACTCGCCTTAGCGGCCTCACCTGTTCCGCAACTCGTCCCCACCTCCGGAAGCACAGAGGTGGGTGTGAGAGGCTCAACAACGGCCGCCCTTGTTTTAGTACCCGAGGCTGGCCCGGGGGGATTTCCCGAGATGGGCTTGGGGTTGTTCCCCGAGGTGGGCTCGGGGGTGTTCCCCGAGGAGGTCTCCTCGGTAGTATAGGTGGGGGAGACGACCGTTGTAGCGATTTGGCCTCCTTTAAAAATTTAGGCGCCACAGCAGTTGGCACCGAATCAACATAAATGTCTCGAGAAGAGACCAATGGCACTGGTCGTGTTGGCTCCTTAGCAAGATTAACTGCGCAATGGCAGTTGGGACAGTTTATATTTTGACTGACAATCCGGCTATATGAAGTTTGAAATACCGGAGCTTGACTTGATACGTATTCCTTGCGTGCCTGGGCATATGAGATCTTCTTTTCAGATTGTATCTCCAGGACTTTCTTCTCTACCTTCCATTTTGGACATGCCCGAGACCAGGCGGAATGCGGACCCTTGCAGTTGACGCAGTATTTAGGAAACTCGCATGGTGTTTCGTGAGCCTCCTGTCCACAATCCGCACAGGTTGGCTTACCACGGCATCGCAGCTTCGTATGCCCAAATTCCTGGCACTGAAAACAGCGCCGAGGGTTAGGGACATACGGCCGGACCCTGAGCACGTGGAAGCCTGCTCGGACCTCCTTCGGAAGGGTAGGAGTCGCAAATGTGAGGATATACGCATCCGTCTTCTTTTCTTGTCCATTCTTTTTTGTGACAATACGGTACACTTCGTGACATGCTGGGGGGAAAGCTTCTCACTGATCTCCTCAATGCTTACGCAGTCGAGGTCATAACAAGTGACCACTCCCTTGCAAACATTGAGGAACCTGTGGGGCTCCACCTTCACCTGTATATTTGCCGTATTACTCAACGGTATTTCGGAGATCGCCATAATATTTGAGGATTGTGTGTCGGTCATAGTCTAAATCATAATGGTGCCATCACGCAGTTTCTTTATTAAAACGTCAGATTTTGCTGCTCCATTTATCACTCTTTCGAGGATAAATGGGCTGACACGTTTCAGATCTTCACTTTCATCCACTCTAGACATCACCAGGAAGCGGGGCTGGGGCCTCACCACTTCCTGGCTTTTCATCAAAACAGGGCTGGACGGCCTTACCCGTTTCCGCCTCTTTTCATTAATACGGCCTTGTGAGGGGCCGGGCAGTAAGATACCAGCAGAACTTGGCAGTACGGTGCCAGCGGACAGTAAGGTGTCAGCCAGCACTTGGGCACATCGGCTAAGGCAGGTGGTCCAACGGATAAGACTGAGGGGCCTGCAGAGGAGTATACTTCTCAGGCTCTCAGGAGCTTATAGAACGGTAGCCACCGACTCGTTATGCGTGGCGCTGGGTATCTGGCCCCTTGACTTGGAGGTAAGGAGGAGGGCTGCTCTGTATTGGCTGAGAAAGGGAGAAGTGGACAAGGTGGAGACTTTGACAAGGGAAGGGGTAGGGACCAAAGGACAGATCCGGGAGGCTCTCCTGGACGAATGGCAGACAGATTGGGATGAGAGTGAAACGGGCAGGAGGACTTACCGGATCTTCCCGAGTGTCAGAGAACGATTGGAGATGGTGCATCTTGAGCCCTCCACTGGGCTGGTGCACTTCTTGACTGGACATGGGCCATATAGAGCGGTTCTCTTCAGACTTGGACAGACAGATAGTGTGTTTTGCGATTGTGGAAGGGAGGCCACGCCTGAACACGTAGTGCTGGAGTGTGCACTTTCGTTAGAGGAGAGGGAGGAGTATCAGGTGCCCTTACAGGCGGGAGCGGTATTCCACATCGTGAGGGACGTGGATCCTTGACAGGATCGCGGATGACGCATCTAAGAGGGAAAGGACAAAATATACTAACGACTTACGGAGAATGAGACTTATAGGGGGACGTGATGAGGACATGGACGTGACAATCAGTGACATAGACGTAGTAACAAGCAGTGACGAAGGGACAGATGACGACGAAATTTTTACTAGAAACTGGTAATTATTGGTAATAGAATGGCATAGGGATGAGCGGCTGGAATGATAGAGTTGGATGAATCTCCTGGATTTCCGGAGACCAGCCGAGGCGTACTCCCGCTGGATTCCAGCAGTGTGAATTGCTGAGGTACCGGTGGGGGTGCAATTGCCGGCTGGGAGAGAAAAGGAGGGACAAATAAGGGACGAGGGAGTGTAGCCCTTCCGCTCGATCGACTCCTCCACTTGGTAACAAGTATGGTTGTTGGGCCGGAGTGGTCGGGCCTCCTGTTCGTCGGGGCACCATTCAACGGCTGTCTGGCAGTCGGATGGAGGTAGTGCCTTGGACAATTCATGGCCGAGAGGGAGAAGAAATTTTAGATTATAGTTAGGATAAGAATTCTTTTGGTGTATTGTACAAATTCCTATGCAAGTAAAGATTTTTGTAAAATGTAATAGGTTTAATTTAGGTTAAGGTCCGAAATAAAATAAAGTAAGTGGTATTGTTAGTGAGTAGGCGGAGCGAGATCTTCGGTAGGGCGCCTCCCCAGGTGGCGGATAGGGGGATGCTCACTGTCGAAGCCTTGGGCCACGGCTCTGAAAACATGGTCCCAGGCGGCCGTGGGGCAAGGCTTTGGCGGGGGGTACCGGGGGCGTTAAATACCCGGGGCGGACCAACTATTAGGGTTAAAGAATAATGTGCAGGGTTTATAAGGACATTAGGTTAGGTACTATATCATTAGTTATTGCTTAAAATGGATGAGAGATGGATGTGAAAGATGTTTAAGTTAGCAGGTGAATATGCCCCAAATTGCATTCTAGGTATTGGGGCAAGTAGGTTAGGATAAAAAAAAAAAATGTACTATATTAAATGTATTTTCTATTTACTAAACAATAAACTAAACTCTGAACTCTGAACTCTGTCAGCTGTGACAAGAGACTCAATCATGAGTGGGAGGACAACCTGCAAAAGTACTCGGATCGTAGACCCAGGTTGATCCCAGTTGGTTCTACCACATAGGGCCCTGTTAAATCTTCCGACGAGAGGCTCCATATGACGCTAGACATGACAACCTTCATATGGAGCATCGCCGGAAGAGAGGTCACCGCAGCAAGTGTATGCAGGAAAGTGCTAATTTTACGTCCGGAACCCTCATGAACGCAACCGGTCTTTTCTCAAGGTAGGGTACCCGGTTGTCATCCCTAAGGCCCTTCTACCAAGATATTACAACCGGCGCACTTTCACTCAGGAGCTCAAAGCGGTGGTATCCAATATTAACCCGAGGAGAGCCGTGTTAGGTGCCAAGGTCGTCAACAGAGGGCCAAAGGTCTCTGTGCAATGTTTAACGGCAGGGGAAGGGAAGAAAGAAGGAAGGAAGAAGTAAGGAAAGAGAAGGTGGAAGAAGGAAAAGAGAAAGAGAAGGAAAAAAGGAAAAAAAAGAAAGTGAAAGGAAAGATGTAGGATAGGGTTGTCCTGCACGAGGTACATTCTGCACTGATGCCTCCCCTTTTAGTCGCCTCTTACGACAAGCAGGGGTTACTGCGGGACTATTCTAAACCCCGTCCCGCAGGGTGGAAATAACTTATCATTTCTAATATGAAGGCATAATAAATATAAAAATCTTTATTTGAACTATATTTTTATAAAACCAATAGGTTCCGAATTATATATATATATATATATATATATATAATACACTTATATAAATATATACATTATGGGGGTCTTTGAGTTTGGAAATTGCTGTAATGCTTTGTGGGTGTGATGTTCCTCTTTTCTCTAACAGTGCATATTATTTCGTTTATGCCCTTTGGTAGAGTGTGCAAATATCTTACGAGTTGTTAGTAAATATCTCTTTTTTTTATTTAAAGTTGTGAGGAAATCTATGCTGTGCACTCTCCCCATCCTTCTTTAAAAACAAATGAGCCTTTTTGTAAAAAAAAAAAAACTATAAATTTGATCGGGGATATAACTTAGAAAAAAAAACTATCATGCTAGAAAATTACGAAGCTTAACTCCGTTGGTAGTGCGTTCACCTACGGAGCTAAGGGTCCCGGGATTGATTCCTGGCATGATCGAGAAATTTATCATTGTTGGAATGTGAGTTTACCCTTTCATAGTGATAAATTGACGACCGGGGGATGGATATTGTGTCTGTACTAGAATTAAGATTAGAGTAGAAAGTACAAAGTTCAAAGGCGTATAACTTGAACAGAATGCGGTGTTAAAAAAAAGTTAAAAAAATAACAGCACTTACAACCTAAAATGGCATCACGTAACATAATTTGAGAACCACTACAGTATTAGCTAGGTTCAGGTTACAGACGTGTCCAGACGGACACTAACAATATGTGCATTTGTGCACAGAATGTCTACATCAATATTTTACCTCCTCAAC
This sequence comes from Timema cristinae, assembly GCA_039000515.1. NCBI lineage: Eukaryota > Metazoa > Arthropoda > Insecta > Phasmatodea > Timematidae > Timema > Timema cristinae. The sequence continues at coordinate 49,197 of JBCFYV010006080.1, forward strand.
TATAAAACACATATAGGCCTACATTTTCAATCACTCTTTTGTTATGTCCTTTCTCATCAAATGTTTTTTCTGATGTATTTTCTTCCTTTATTTTAGACGCAACATGTTCGTTTTATAACAACTATCAAAACATAATTTGTAGGTCCCAAGTTCAATTCCCGTGTCCAGGTGCCATTTTTTAATTTAAATAATATGTAGATGAGGTTATAACCGTAATTAACAAATACTCATATTCTACATCGTGTAGAGATAATTCTTTAAATACTTAACATCCGCCCCTGCCCTCCACCCCCCAATTTCCCAACACACTATTAGTTCGGCATATATGTATAAAACACACTTAGTGAGTTTAATTAATATTATATTATTATTAATTACAATAGTGTGTTGATGATGAGCAATATCTAAAACAGAGGAAAGGTACCCACATTTCTGTGGAAGGACAAAGGGAAACCATTTAGAAAAATGCATCCTTTGTTTACCCCTTCGGGATTTGAAATCTGACCACCATGCATCGTTAACATAAAATAAATGAGCTTAGTACTTAAATCAAGTTAAGGTTAACTTTAAAAATGAACCGATGGTTTAGTTCGGTCCCGGGGTGACCTGGTGGTCTAGGAGTAAGGTGTCAGTCTTCTGTGCTGGGGTCCGGGGTTCAATCCTCGGTCCCGGCACAGATTTATCTAATTGCCAAACCTTTCCTTCACCTCTGGCAAGAAGTGTATTAATCCCAACTTGTGAATGTGTGGAATGCCAGGCCTTCACCTTGGGTCGGATTCCACGTTAAATTGTAGCTCCTCCATTTAATCTCACAATCACCCTACCCATTACACATTAACGTAAGTGCGTACAACCCGAACGGGTAGTATGAAGTGGTGATAATAATAGTTCGGTCCCTCACAGTTTTCATTCATAATAGCCAGAGAAGAAGAGTGTCTACCTCTAACCCACCCCCTCCCCCACCCTCTCTGCCCAAAACTTCAGCCCAAGACTTTCCAGTCCACCGCTGACGAAGATAAGTTTTGTAAGATCCGATATCAAGATATTACGCTAAAATTAATATCCAGGGCACTGATATAAATTAATAATTTATTTATTAAGAGGTCTTTCTTAAATTACATAAGGTGGGTTTTTTGGGGTGGAGGAGGGGGAGGGGTCAGTATTTGCTTAAGTTTTCTTGCGAAAGGGGGTTAGAACTCATCTTAGATGAAGTTTTTTTTTATCGATCTTTAATACCGCTTTGTGAATTAATGTTACAATATCATTTATTTGCGAACTTAGGCGCTGGTATTGAAACTTGTGTTTCGGTAGTTTGATTTTTAACATAATGGATTGTATTTTTCTTGGCAAGACATTACTTTTGTTCTTAAGACTATTTGCATGTGTATAGGCTACATTATATTATATATATATATATATATATATATATATATATATATATATATATATATATATATATACAAACAAAATAAATCATTTAATGACAACAAAGGTGTAAAAGGCCTAAAGTGTAAGCGAGTGGTCATAAAATGTATTGTGTTTATTGAAACCTATTTAGAGAAAATCACAAATAAAAATCAACCTAACTTTGTAATAGGCTAATAATAAAATAGTAGCTTTGGTTTTACCAGAATTTGGTATAGTGGTGATAACGCACCTTCCGAAACTGCAATTTTACGATCAAACAAACAGTAAAAATAAATTATTAAGCATAATTCTCTCAAAATGTACATCTGGCAACGCTGCCACCGTTATATGACCTATTTGTAACTCGCTTGGTTTCTCCCCTTCTAAAGCAGCTAGCCAGACCTCTACAATGTTGCTTCATTCTGTTCGGAGTTTGACACGTCATGATATCGGCCGTGCGACTACGTTTACACCATTATCTCAAACCTGTTTCAAATTAGATAAATCCTCTAAATTGTTACCTAGCTTCATATCCTTGGTAACGCAAAGAAAAAGACTAATAAAAAAAATGGGTGTGTGTACTTATGTACGCGCGTGAGAAGTTATACTTCTTTGGCATCATTAAATATAAATATTTATTCAATTTAATAATAAATATTAAAAATTAATATTTTAATTTGAAGTTCGATTTAAATTTTTTATTAAATGTTTTATTAATTTTATTTATTTATTTTATAAATATTAAATAACCAATAATAAATATTTAACAATAATAATTTAATAATATTTAGTATTAATTATGTTAAATAATAATATTTTAATTTATATCAATAAATAATACATACGGATAGTTATCCTCCATTATATTGGAGCACTTGAAAAAGTCTATAAGCACAATTTTTTTCACTAATATTTACGAATAGTAAATAATATTAATCAAAATATTCAATTTAAATCACTACTGAATATAATGTATTAGCACATATATAATTCGCACTTGTATGAAACTAAAACACGTGTTGTAAATGTAGAAACTAGAAACATGTGGATAAATATTATATATATGAAAACAGTGATCAGAGGCGACGAGCTATTCCATTCACGATAGGAATTACTCTATGAAAGGTCTTTTTTCCTAACAATATCCTACTATATAATAGATTTTTCATAGGGGAAAAAGCCTTTCAGAAAACAATTCCTACGGTGAACAGACTTTACCAACATGCGCGACTAACAGAGGTTCTATTTCTATTTTGGTGGTAGTTTTTTTTTTTTTCGAGACTTAATGAGTGGTTTAGCTTCAACCTGTTACTTTTGTGTTACAGTGATGCACGCGCATCCTAAAATTTCACTCTCATCATTTTTTCATAACGTGCCTAAAGAAGTTTAACTTCAAAAATGGGTGTGTGTACTTATGTACGCGCGTGAGAAGTTATACTTCTTTGGCATCATTAAAAAATAGTTTTTAATTGCATGCAAATAATTAATTACAATAAAAATGAAAATAACCAATAATAAATATTTAACAATAATAATTTAATAATATTTAGTATTCATTATGTTAAATAATAATATTTTAATTTATATCAATAAATAATACATACGGATAGTTAACCTCAATTATATTGGAGCACTTGAAAATGTCTATAAGCACAATTTTTTTCACTAATATTTACGAATAGTAAATAATATTAATCCAAATATTCAATTTAAACCACTACTGAATATAATTTATTAGCACATATTTAATTCGCACTTGTATGAAACTAAAACACGTGTTGTGAATGTAGAAACTAGAAACATGTGGATAAATATTATATATATATGAAAACAGTGATCAGAGGCGACGAGCGTACCAACATGCGCGACTAACAGAGGTTCTATTTCTATTTTGTTGGTAGCTTTTTTTTTTTCGAGACTTAATGAGCGGTTTAGCTTCAACCTGTTACTTTTGTGTTACAGTGATGCGCGCGCATCTTAAAATTGCACTCTCATCATTTTTTCATAACGCACCTAAAGAAGTATAACTTCAAAAATAATAATTCAAACTTCAAAATGTCAACCATTGATTTTGCGTAATCGTTTTTATAAATTAACTATTAAATCTATATATTTTTATTTGAAGTATTTAAAAAAAATATTCTAACCGAAATATTTATTCCAGTTTGGAAAATTCCAGTTATTTTGAGTCCTTAATTAGGTGAAGGTTCTGGTTACGGTGCGTTCAATTTTATTTTACGTATATACTACCATTATAAAATTCGTAGCTAATTATATATATTTAAAAATTGTGACATGTTAAAAGTTATGTATACAAAAAGATACAAAATACTTTGAATACAAATATGGGGGGGGGGGGGTATTTTAAAATAAAATTAAGTTAAAGAAAGGGGGGCATAAAAAGCCATAAAAAAAAGAAAATACAAAAATTTAGAACCTTTAGGAACCGATAGCTTTTATTAACCTAAAAGATTTCGATTCCAATTCCGGTTCTGTTTCTTAGGAAATATATTTTTTATGTTTCCGGTTCCAATTCTGGTTCCTTAAAAATAACTGTTGGTTCCGGTCCTACTTTTTGATTTAAAACGTAATTGCTAAGCCAACATATACTTTATAAACCAGAGGACATATAAACTAGCTTAACTCTAGAATATACACTATCAGGAGCGTCATGCTAGGAGGAGGACGGAGGGTCAGAAGGGGGTGTCACCCCCTTCAATTTTGAGAAAAATCTTGTAAGCTGGGAATTTTGTGGAGAGTAGAGCCCTTGAGTTGGAAAATTCTAAAATTACTCTGTACCACAGTACTTTAGTTTATGAAAGTTCTTGACCGCAGAATTGTACACACAATTTTTAAATTTCCCAAATGTCGATCCCTACTCTTCAAAAGTTCCCAGCTACATAAATCATCAAATGTCGAAAGGAGATGCCTTCAATAGTAGATTGTATAGAAAGCGTGTTAAATCAAGTTTTATCCGCCTTGGGGGCTTAGTTACCTAACGCGCTAATTTCATGTTAAGCTAGACTGCCGAGGATCGGGAGATCGAGGTTCAAATCTCACTGGGTGAACTGCGGGTGATTTTTCCTGAATGGCTTTCCACTCTACCTCCACGCAAATGTGGGTTCACTTCCTCTAAATGCAACCTTCCCTAATCCATTAGCGTAATTATTACTTAAGCGTATAAACCAAACGGGTACTAGACGCTGTGATAAATAAATAAATTTTAAAAATGCTACTACTAGGAACTAGTAGCTTTAAGAAGACTAGGTAATGTTTAAGTTGATCACTAAATAAAGCCTGGAATTTTTACGAACAGAAATTTGTTAGTTTTACTACAACCAATGATGGTGAATTTTAAAACAAATAACACTTGTAACTTGAAATATCCATTATTTACCAAACACTTTAAAAATACAGTCGGCTAAAACCTTGGTTCAAGAATCAAATTATCACCTCAAATTTTACAATTTTCCAGGGGCAGAGCCACCAGCCCCCTCCCACCTACAAACCCTGTGGTTTTCTCAACACTGCCCTTGTCACCCGTAGTGGCGTCGCGTCAGGGCAAGCAAGGCAAGCACTGCTTGCCTTTAATTGAACATATGTAATATATTTTTTAATGTTTGCAAAAATATTCTCCTGGTAATCATGTAAATGCTACTCAAGCATCAGTAGGTTTGAAAAAAAAAATCCCATACATGACAGTGACCGTAACAAGCATGCAAGATGTGCACTAGTCCATCTAATGGTAGTTGAAAGTCGGTATTTGTCTGGCTTTCTTCCCTTTGCTCTAGCTAGTGTAGTTCTTATTTGTGACGTCATAGATATCTGAGGGTTGAGAAGGGGAAGAGCGGTGGATGTCAGGTAAAAATGCAAGCAGCCGAGCTACGACTTCTCTTGCCCGAAAGGTGACTGACTATCTTTAAGCACGGTACACACGACACAACTTCTTGTAGAGGTCTAGGGGTAAGGTGTCAGACTTCTATGCTGGCGGCCGGGGTTCAATCCTCGGTCCCGGCACAGATTTATCTGATTACCAAACCCTTCCTTCACCTCTGACAATACCTCTTGTGAATGTGGGGAATGCCAGGCCTCCACCGTGGTTCGGATTCCACGTTAAACTGTAGGTCCTCCATTTCATCTCACAATCACCCTACCATTACCCATTAGCGTAAGTGCGTTTAGCCCGAACGGGTAGTAAGACGCGGTGCTAATAATAATAATAATATAATAATAATAATAATAATAATAATAATAATAATAATAATAAACTTCTTGTACATAGAGTTGTACAAGAAGTTGCAGCCTGAAGATGGCGTCGTGTGAGCACCAAAATTTGTACAAGATCTGCTTCGCACAACTTATTGTATACAATTTCAGGAAATAGAACGCGTCCTATATTAGCAGTTTTTCTTGCACAACTTTTGAGTTATAAACATGTAAACTTGTTCTGCTAGATAGTTACTTTAAAAAAAAGTGATTGTAAGAAAAACAGCTAACTGCTTGAAAACAAACAAATAATTATAATTGAAGGAGGTTAAACCCCAAATAAAAAAGTTTTCAACTGTTTAAAAAAAATCGAAAAAAAAATATTTTCATAGTATTTAGGAATGATTAAAAAATTATTTACATTAAATATCAATATTTTCCAAATCATTCAATCATTATTTTTCCATAAACAGGGAAAAAACGACATTTTTTTCAAATATTGTATGCAATCACAAAGGCCAAATGAACAGTCACTGGCAATCCATGTAATACATGCAATCGATGTGTCCAATATATTGTACAATTTTTTGCACAACTTTTTGTACAAGAAGTTGTGTTGTGTGTACCGGGCTTTAGAGTTTTGTGGTGTTTATTGTAGTAGGTGCTTTTGTTTTGATGTGTGTATCAGTGAAAGCTAACAAACGAAATTTTATAAGTATATGCCTATAATAAGTAATAACACAATAATGTAAATCACAGAACAGAAGGACCCCAAAAGCCAAAACTATCATAAAAAAACCTCCAAATAGCTTCTTTAAGCATATTTTTTTTTTATTCTGGGACTTCCCCTTTTAAGCTTGAGGGCACCCCTTCCAAGCTTGCCTAAGAATTTTGGTCACGAGACTCTACTGATCACCCGCTTACCTTAAGAATTTTTTCAATTCCAGAAAGCTTAGTGTTGGTAAAGTCACTGTCTCATCCCCTCCTAGAGCAGTAGGTAAGAGCCATAAAACCACTGTCTTTTTTTATTAATCAAGTAAATAAATTGTATTTTTTTAAAGGAGGGGGGGTTAAAAAATCAGTCTACTCTTTAACTTTAAGTCCAGTGATGTCAAAAAAAATAGTGCATAAAATAAATGATAACAGTAAAATGGGTTATCTCAGTTTTAACATGAATGCAGTATTTTGGGTTCAAAATAAACATTTACATTTAATAACAAAATAATTATCTCGGGGTAAAACAACAAAACAAAAAAATACATAAAATTGAACACGATACTTTCTCAGGACCTCTGGGTCATGTTGGGAAAAAATAACACCTTAATTAGATCTAGTCAACAATTAACTTACCTTTTGTACAACAATACTAAGTCTCCAAAGTTGGCATCCCTGAGAACTGCTTACAGGTGAAACAGAGCTAAATAGGTGGTTACTCTTTGGATGATAATAATACAAAATACAAAAGGCGAAATTTAATAATGAACCTAAGAAATAAATGTACAACACAATAAAGGTGAGTTGGAAAAAATATATATGTTTGATAAAATTTAAGCTTCAAATAGCCCTGCCTAATAGACGTATATTAAAATATAAAGTTAAAATTACATTTTATATAATATTAAAAATGTCAGTATTATTCAAAGTGAACGCATCATTTTTGTTTTGTTTAGATATTTAAGTTATAGCAAAAGAAAATAGTATACATATGTTTAGAGTCAGATTTAAAATAAACAAGCAAACATTTAATAAAATAATTTGAAATCATATATATATATATATATATATATAGTCAATTTCTTTAATGAGATTAGTCGGTGAACACTAAGACAAACGATATTAAATAAGGCCATTGCATTTCGTCAAAGTCATGACTCTGGCAAACAGTTTCATTTCCAGAGTCAATCGTTGAAACAGTATTACGTTTAAAGGAAAAATTCTAATGTCAGCAAATTAAGTTAACATTAATGTTAATCTTTGAATTTGGAGCAATAAATGTTAAAAGATGATTAATGTCTGGTCGAAATTGTAATACAAAACAAAGGATGAATCACAATTAAAATTTGTGTTGATATCACCTGATGTTAATGGCGTCTTTTATGTAGTCTTCGGCGTTGAAGATGTTGGTGGATAAGACAAACTCACTTATAAGTCACAGTTGTTGTCTGGAAGTTATTAAAGCTATCCCAACTCTTTGTGACTTTTGTTTAGTTGTAATAATGTTGACCATTACAACTTATAGTCTCCACACATCACTCATCACTCCTGTCTCCACACATCGCTCATCACTCCTACAGTAGCCTCATGGCTTCTTTGGTGCTGATAGACAGCTCACAGCCGACTTCTGACAGTCAACATTTAGGTATATACCTACATTTTGACCATCATAAGTGACAGCTGCTAAACACATGTTTTTGCAGATCATATGTTTCGGCGTAGGTATACATAATTTGGTCTGGTAACTTTTCAAAGCTGTCAGTCAGCACCAAAGAAGCCATGAGGCTACTGTATCTCCACACATCACTCATCACTCCTATCTCCACACATCACTCATCACTCCTGTCTCTACACATCACTCGTCACTCCTGTCTCCACACATCACTCGTCACTCCCGTCTCCACACATAGCTCATAATTCCTATCTCCACACATAGCTCATAATTCCTATCTCCACACATCACTCATCACTCCTGTCTCCACACATCCTCATCACTTATATCTCCACACATCACTCGTCACTCCTGTCTCCACACATCACTCATAACTCCTATCTCCACACATCACTCCTGTATCCACACATCACTCGTCACTCCCGTCTCCACACATCACTCATCACTCCTATCTCCTCACATCACTCATCACTCCTGTCTCCACACATCACTCATCACTCCTATCTCCACACATCACTCATCACTCCTGTCTCCACATATCACTCGTCACTCCCGTCTCCACACATCACTCATCACTCCTATCTCCATACATCACTCCTCTCTCCACACATCACTCGTCACTCCTCTCTCCACACATCACTCATCACTCCTATCTCCACACATCACTCATCACTCCTGTCTCCACATATCACTCGTCACTCCCGTCTCCACACATCACTCATCACTCCTATCTCCATACATCACTCCTCTCTCCACACATCACTCGTCACTCCCATCTCCACACATCACTCATCACTCCTGTCTCCACACATTGCTCATCACTCCTGTCTCCACACATTGCTCATCACTCCTATCTCCACACATCACTCATCACTCCTGTCTCCACACATCACTCATCACTCCTATCTCCACACATCACTCATCACTCCTGTTTCCACACATCGCTCATCACTCCTATCTCCATAAATCATTCCTCTCTCCACACATCACTCATCACTCTCATCTCCGCACATCATTCCTATCTCCATACATCACACAACGCTATCTTAAGGCCGCATTGCACGTGTCACCTTCCCCATGGGCTTCCTCGTGAGTAAGTTGCTGGATGTCGTCGGTACCTATTACACGTACAGTACTGTAGCAACTTCCCCATCATTTTCTCCAAGAGTAGGTCTATTGGTGGGTGGAGTCTTAGTGCCTGTCTAGTTGTCAACAAAATGGCTGATATTAATGTAGCAATTATTGCTCCAAGTAAACAGAATGGGGCCAGTCAAGCATAAACATCACTTACCCAATATCACCATCCTGGCTGAGCACCTCGCGCAACAAACATCCGACCACACAAACCACACGCGAGCAACTGCCAACACTGAGCCTAGTGCCGCATCTCGCCGCTAGAGACCACCACCACCACTACCGTGATCAATCCGCTCAACTTCAAAGAAACGAAAAGACGAGAAGAAGATGGTAACTGCCAGGCTTTGCCAGAATAATATAGAATGTTCTTCAGCCGGCACGCTCCCTTTCTCTGTGCCTCTCCTATTCGATGAGTGTGTGCTATATAAAAGACCATCCGTCGAGGAAGACGTTACTCTTGGACTTGGCTAGGACCATGAAGGACTAAGCGTCGGCGTAACGGACATATTAAGATAATGTAAGAATAAATTCATTTTCGACGTAAATGTAAATTATTGGAACTATCAAAATTCTTTTTAGATGTTTGTCTATCAAATTTAATTATAAATTACTTGCGTTAACCTTCGTCTTTGATTTACTTTAAATGGGAGTATTGTTAAGTCAGAAATTTTCTGTGTTATAGATATTAGGTATTATGCGCGAACTTTATACTAAACAAATTAACTTTATTTGTTTCTCTGTAGTATTTTGGTTAGAAGAGTATAGTAAAAATTTAAAAAAAGGAGAGTGTTGTTAGATCAGAACCTTTCGATGTTATCCATAATGCTTCACAGTCATACTTTTCAAAATTAACTTTATTTCGTCTCAATTGCAAATGGTGTTGCATTTTGGGTTTGGCAAACATTGAGGTGGGAAAGTGTTTGAAATATGAAATAAATTACGTGCGGCTACTGTTGAGTTGCTCAATCTCGCCTCTGGGCCTCCAGAGGCCAGGATGAGTGGCGAAACAGGTGAGGCCGTAAAGGCGAGTCCCACTGATTCCTTGAAGAAGGACCAGTGAGAGACCGCCGAAAAAAAGAATACTAAAAAAGCGTCGAAGGCCTTAACAAAGCCTTCACGCAAGGATCCGACTACCCAGTCCCACCAAAATAAACCGAAGCCTCTCCTGAAGCGGGAGGTCCAGGAGGGACTGGGAAAGGCAAGAAGACCTAAAAAGGCCCTCAACCAATTTTTATTTTTAAGAGATAGTGTCATGGATTACGAGGATAATTAAATCTTATATTAATAAATTATGTCGCTACTACAATGGAATTGTAGGGGTTTCTATGCTCGTGTAGAGGAAATTAAACAACACATTTTTTCCCTGCATACTTCCATCTTGTGTTTGCATGTTACCCACTTCCGCCCAAATGACAATCCGATACTTCGTGGGTACGACGTGTATCGTACCGACAAGCCTTTCTTTGATCGGGCTAGCGGAGGTGTGGCTATATTCGCACGAAGCAATATATACCACAAAAATATTAACATCGTTTCTAATCTCCAAGTGATCGCTGTCCGAGTCTCCATTGCTTTGGAGATGAGAGTATGCTGCATATACCTCCCGCCAGGTGAACGTATTTCGAAGAGGAGCTTAGAGGCCCTCTTTATGTAACTTCCCGCCCCCTATATCATCTTGGGGGACTTTAATGCGCATAACCTGGTGTGGGGATCTAATTTTACAGATGCCCGCTGGAGGATGGTAGAGGATATTCTTGTCTCGGGAAACCTGGTGCTAATGAACACCGGGACCCAGACACACTTCTCTACTTTTAATGGTGTATCCTCTGCCATCGACCTAACTTTATGTAGCTAAGTATCGCTGCCCTCTTCCTTTGGGATGTCCATACGAACCTATGTGGGAGCGATCACTTCCCTATACTGCTTTCTCCACTCCAAGATTGCCCAAGTACAGCACGAGTACCCCAATGGGTGATTAAACGTGCCGACTGGGATAAATTCCGCGAGCTCGCCGTTTTCCAAGAATCCCATCCTCCCGACGTCGATGTAAAGACTGGGTATTTTACTTCTACGGTCATCGTGGTGGCGAGGGCCTCCATCCCTAAATCCTTGCCAAATCCGCGCCACCGTCCCGTTCCCTGGTGGAGCGAGGAGTGTCGGTTGTCTATTTCTGACCGTCGAAGGGCCCTACGTCTTTTTCACTGACGTCCTACCTTGGAGAATCTGGAGTCATTCCGGATTCTACGTACTCGAGCTCGCCGTGTCATTCGTGAAAGCAGAAGAGAGTCTTGGAGAAAATTTATTTCAACCCTTACAATATCCACTCCTACAACTAAGGTTTGGGATAATATCCGTAAATTACGTAATAGCAACAATTCCAATAACAATATACCTGCCCTCATGTCTAACGGTTCACGTGTCTCCTCCCCTGTGGAGGTCGTTAATGTATTGGGCTCGATGTTCGCCGCTATTTATAGCACTGCGAGCTACACTAACGAGTTCGCAGTTTATAAGGGAACATCGAGCGCCATGCTATTGATTTTGGCCAAAGTCGCGGGGAGGATTATAACTCCCCCTTTACCAAAGATGAACTGACCTACGCCCTGTCCCAGGTTGGCAGCACAGCCTCTGGTTCAGACGAAATTAATTATGAGATGTTGCGTCAGCTGCCCCCTTCCGGACAGGCACTTCTTTTAGACCCCTACAATAGTGTTTGGGAATCTCAGCAGTTCCCCTCACTATGGAGGCAAGCAACCGTTATACCTATATATAAAAGTGGCAAAGATAAATTAGAGCCAACTAGCTATAGACCGATAGCTTTAACTAGTTATGTATGTAAAATATTGGAAAAAATAATTAATAAGCGACTTATATGGTATTTAGAATCCCGCAATCTGCTATCTAATGTTCAATGTGGTGTTCGACGTAACCGATCCACGGTGGATCACCTTGTCTGTCTAGAGACGGCTATTCGTGACGCTTTTCTCCAAAAACAGCATCTTCTGGCTGTGTTCTTCGATCTGGAGAAAGCGTACGATACCACCTGGCGGTACGGCATTTTGAAAACACTTTTTAATTGGGGGTTTCGAGGAAACCTTCCTTCTTTTATATCTAATTTTATGTCGGATAGACACTTCCGGGTAAGGTTGAATAACACCTTATCCGATGATTTTATTCAAGAAAATGGGGTGCCTCAGGGTAGTATTCTGAGCTGTACGTTGTTCGCTATCGCAATAAATAGCATTGTTGACAATGTGCGCATGCCTGTACGGTCATGCCTCTTTGTGGATGACTACGCAATTTATTGCAGTTTGTCAAGTCTCCACAAGGCTGAACGGCAGATACAGCTCTCTGTCAACAATCTTGGATCGTGGGCATCGCGTAATGGCTTTCGCTTCTCTGCAGCCAAGACGACGGTTGTCCACTTTCATAGAACACGCGGAATACAGCCAGCCCCCAGTATTTTAATTAACCACGTTGTTTTACCAGTCTCAGAAAGCGTAAGGTTTCTGGGACTTTTATTTGATTTTAAATTAATTTGGATACCCCACATCAAAGACCTGAAAGCGAGGTGTATCAAAGCATTGAATTTGCTCAAAGTAGTTAGCGGTCGGTCCTGGGGTGCTGATAAGGGGACCTTGATGCGCCTGTATAGGGCCTTGGTCAGATCTAAACTAGATTACGGCAGTTTTGTTTATGGCTCAGCTAGACCCTCGGCGTTAAAGTAGCTAGATAGTGTCCACCATGCTGGCATTCGACTGGCTACTGGTGCCTTTCGTACCAGTCCAGTCGTCAGCATCTGTGCCGACGCCGGTGAGCCCCCTCTTTCTTTACCGGCGGTCCTATCTTCTGGCATCTTACGTGTCGAAACTTCATTGCATGGCGCATTATGTTGCCTATCGTCCTGTGTTTCATCCCCCTAACCGTGTCTTGTATGAAACCAAATGGCATAGTACAAGGCCGGTTGGGATCAGGATGCTATCGGTTTTCGACACGTGTGGGATAATCTTGCCAAAGGCTATCCCCACATCCCCAGGTCGAGTTTCTCCCTGGACGATACGCCTACCTCAATGCCATTTTGACCTTGCCAAGTTCCCTAAAGCGACCACCCGACACTTTTTATACGAGAGGACCTTTAATGAGCTCCTCACACCCCAGTTTCGGGGTTTTAAACGCATTTACATGGATGGCTCAAAATGCGGGGCCTCCGTGGAATGTGCTTTTGTTGTGGAAGGATCCAACTTTAAATTTGCTTTACCTGGTGAATCCAGTGTTTTTACGGCTGAACTAAATACCATTTTTAAATCGGTATGTTTTGTATATCGTGTCACCGGTCCATTCTCATCTCCACGGATTCCATGAGTGCTCTGCTGGCATTGTCCACTCTCCACTCGTGGAATCCTCTCGTGCAGATGATTCACGAACAAATTTTAAAAATTGATTCATCAAGCACCCGGCTCGCCTTTTGCTGGATTCCTGGTCATGCCGGTCTTTCAGGAAATGAACTGGCGGACCAGGCGGCCAAGGAGGCAGCACGCCTTCCTCCTGAGGCGAGTCTGGGTGTCATGTTCTTAGACCTAAAGGGTTATGTTCGGCGTGGGTTCTTACGCACCTGGCACGAGCAGTGGGTCTCGACCCCTGCTCAGAACAAGCTGCGGTCCATCAGGGACGGTGTGTCGCGATCGCCCTCTTCTATGCGAAAGTCTAGAAGAGAGGAGGTCATCGTGACGAGACTCCGCGTCGGGCATACTTCACTGACCCATAGTTTTTTACTGAGAGGGGATCCACCTCCAGTGTGTGAGTTTTGCGATGCTCCTTTGAGTGTGTATCACATTTTGGTGGAGTGTCGTAAATATGCCCCTATCCGCCTGGCTCTTGATTTTAAAGGTGACTTACGTTTTTTATTACGCGATAGTGCGGATGGAGTTATTTGTTTACTCCGTTTTATACGCCAGGCGGATCTTTTTAATGCCATTTGAGTCACTTTTATAAAGTGGCTATTTTGGATATTATCTCATATTGAGATCTTTTTAACAGTTTTATGACAATTTAACATGTGATCATTTTAACATGTTGTGTCATTTTAACGTGTTATATTTTAATATGTTTGTTTTGTCTTTTTATTGGAGTGATACACTTGTGGTTTTTTTTTTAGCAAGTGTATCACTTAATTTATACCAAGAGTTCATTTGAGCACTCCTATGGAGTGTCTCAGATGGTGAATGTTTTATCTCTTTCCCCTATGGGGATTTTATTATGTTTTTAATATATTTCAAGGCCCTAATGACCTCGATGTGTCGATGGGCCGTTAAACAATAATAATAATAATAATAGTACATCAAACCGGGGCTCGAACCCTGATTTCCCTTTCATTGGCAGTATAGTTTATTGCGATAGTGATGCCTTAGACAATGCAGGCACCGAAGCAGGTAAGAATTTACTCATGAATATTGTGATTTACCATTAAATGATCTCATATTTATTCACAGAAAGTTTATTTGAGAAAGTTTACTGTCTAAAGCTGCGTCAAGACTAGCTAGCCGAACCTAACATTCCTGTGAGCCATATTTTGCTTCATAAGGTTATGCACTTCGGTGGATGACACATGCAATGAACAGGGAAAAATTAAAATTGACTGCTGAGGCATAATTTATCCACACCTTGCAACAATGGAAAAAATACAGGACGTACGATGGTGGCAAACTCATATGTACTTAAGGCGGGCTACTTATAGTGGTAATAATTTGCTCCACTAACTTACATTTCAAGAAATTAGTGGTCAATACAAAAACTTAACGTGAACGTCACCAAGTGACTAAGCATCTAATTTGAGTGGGCCAAAAGTGCAAAACAAAAAGTTCACTGTTAAGAGAATCCATAAGTGTGCAGGAAAGACTCGCAATAATAATACTGTAAATTTCTTAACCGATGACTTATACAAGTCTGTAATAATACCTATTTAAGGTATCTAAGCTGAGTGTATGTATATATACACATGCACACATATATATAATTATAAAATTAGTAAAGTATATAATAACTAACCTTATGGGAGTAGAAATCAGAAAGGAAGTATTTTAGAGTTAATCTACCCACATTTGCGTGGAAAGAGAGTGGGCAACAATATATGAAAACCACCCTTAATATACCCAACCGGGATTCAAACCCCGAGCTCCCCGCCTTTAGCACGCAAATCTAACACGAGATTGACGCGTTAGACCACTAGGCCACCGAAGTGCATTGGGACATATTTATCTACGAAATCTACCTAGGGGGACAGTCTATTCTTTGCCCACCTCTTTCCGCCCAGAGGCAGTTTCAAACTTATTTTAAGTTTACAACCAAGTATTACAGTCGTTGTACAGTTTACAACACGCGAGTAGTCATGAAACTGTAAATATAATATTTTTAATATACTCCCTAATTTTTCAAGATTAAATTAATTTTTATTTATTTCCTTCGGCATATTATAAAACGTAATAGCAGTTAATATTTAATATGTCAATTTAAAAAAAAAATCAACAAAACTTGAATGTTTGGTAAAATTTGCAACACGCAATTTCTCAGCTAATATTTCAAGCGCATGTGATGGAAGGTTGATCAGAAATAAAACATCATTTAAAGTTGCAAGTGGTTCGACATGAGGCTCGTCTCGCAGCGCCGTCCAGTGAGTTTTGAGCCGAGCCGAGCCTCGCCTCGTAACATCCCTTAATGTTCGTCGAAATCACTGGGTTGCTGCGAGCATTCTGGCTAACCTATTTATACAACGTTAACGAGGCTTGGCTCGCTAGTCTGGACACTGCTTAAAAATTCAACGCAAGATAATTGTTTTATGATCAAGTGTGTTTATATTGTTGCTAGTATAAATTATATCGCTTCATTTTAATCTATGTATGTATAAATCTCTGGGGTTCCAGAACAGGGTAGTTTGAGCCCGTCTTGTTTTTATCTTGGGGGTTGGACTATCTTAAGACACCCTCCCCCTCCCCAAAATTTCCCAAGTAAATTCAAAATGTATGTATAAAACATACATCTATTACCATCAGTTTGATAATTTTAAGTAATAAAAACATACATTTATAATTAATCTAAGAGAAAACTGAAATGCTCTAATACGAGAAAAAACTCTTTCACAAAACTATGGTAACTAACATTAGGTCTAATGGTGATAACCTTAAATATAAATAATACCAGAATAGTAAAGACAAAGTGTTATTCTTATTGACCCATGTACCACAGATAAGAACAAATTGAAAAAATTCACAGTTGAATTGTAAGTTTAATTTTAACACAAGGTGGATTTTCAACCACAGACTATTGCAAATTAATTGAGCCGCTGAAATGTATCCTGGAAAATAATCTAGGTGATGTTTTTAGTGAAATTACGAAACTGATAAAAATCCTCTTGACAATTGCCATGATTACATCAGAGGCAGAGCGCTGCTTTTCAACATTGAAAAGAATAAAATCTTTTTAAAGAAGCACTATGAATTCGGAAAGACTAAATGCGCTTGCAGTAATTTCATTGGAGAAAAATTTCCTCGATTGTCATCCAGAGATCAAGGAAAAAATTATTGAACTTTTTGCACAAATTAAAACAAGAATAATGGATTTCATTTTTAAATGAATAGATCAATCTTGAACTGTATTATTATTATTATTATTATTATTATTATTATTATTATTGTTTAACGGCCCATCGACTCATCTAGGTCATTAGGGCCGTGAAATATATTAAAAACATAATAAAATCCCCATAGGGGAAAGAGATAAAACATTCACCATCTGAGACACTCCATAGGAGTGCTCAAATGGGCTCTTGGTATAAATTAAATGATACACCTGCTAAAAAAAACCACAAGTGTATCACTCCAATAAAAAGACAACACAAACATATTAAAATATAACACGTTAAATAGACAAAACATGTTAAAATGATAATACGTTAAAAAGACAAAACAACATGTTAAATTGTAATAAAACCGTTAAAAAGATCCCAATATGAGACAATATCCAAAAGAGCCACTTTATAAAAGTGACTCAAATGGCATTAAAAAGATCCGCCTGGCGTATAAAACGGAGTAAACAAATAACTCCATCCGCGCTATCGCGTAATAAAATACGTAGGTCACCTTTAAAATCAAGAGCCAGGCGGATAGGGGCATATTTACGACACTCCACCAAAATGTGATACACACTCAGAGGAGCATCGCAAAGCTCACACACTGGAAGTGGGTCCCTCTCAATAAAAACCCATGGGTCAATGATGTGTGTCCGACGCGGAGCCTTGTCACGATGACCTCCTCTCTTCTAGACTTTCGTATAGAAGAGGGCCACCGCGACACACCATCCCTGATGGACCGCAGCTTGTTCTGAGCAGGGGTCGAGACACACTGCTCGTGCCAGGTGCGTAAGACCCCACGCCGAACACAACCCTTGAGGTCTAAAAACATGACACCCAGACTAACCTAGGAGGCAGGCGTGCTGTCTCCTTGGCCGCCTGGTCAGCCAGTTCATTTCCTGAAAGACCGGCGTGACCAGGAATACAGCAAAAGGCGAGCCGGGTGTTTAATGAATCAATTTTTTAAATTTGTTCGTGAATCATCTGCACGAGAGGATTCCACGAGTAGAGTGTGGACAATGCCAACAGAGCACTCATGGAATCCGTGCAGATGAGAACGGACCGGTGACACGATATACAAAACATAGAGATTTAAAAATGACATATAGTTCAGCCGTAAAAACACTGGATTCACCAGGTAAAGAAAATTAAAATTGGATCCTTCCACAACAAAAGCACATCCCACGGAGGACCCGTAATTTGAGCCATCCGTGTAAATGCGTTTAAAACCCAAAAGCGGGTTGCGATGAGCTCATTAAAGGTCCTCTCGTATAAGAAGTGTGGGGTGGTCGCTTTAGGGAACTTGGCAAGATCAAAATGGCATTGAGGTAGGCGTATCTTCCAGGGAGAAACTCGACCTGGGGATGTTGGGATAGCCTTTGGCAGGATATCCCACACGTGTCGAAAACCGATAGCATCCTGATCCCAACCGGCCTTGTACTACGCCATTTGGTTTAATACAAGACACGGTTAGGGGGATGAAACACAGGACGATAGGCAACATGCTGCGCCATACAATGAAGTTTCGACACGTAAGATGCCAAAAGATAGGACCGCCGGTAAGAAAGAGGGGGCTCACCGGCGTCGGCACAGATGCTGACGACTGGACTGGTACGAAAGGAACCAGTAGCCAGTCGAATGCCAGCATGGTGGACACTATCTAGCATCTTTAAACGCCGAGGGTCTAGCTGAGCCATAAACAAAGCTCCCGTAATCTAGTTTAGATCTGACCAGAGCCCTATACAGGCGCATCAAGGTTTCCCTATCAGCACCCAGGACCGGCCGCTTACCACTTTGAGCAAATTCAATGCCTTGATACACTCGCTTTCAGGTCTTTGATGTGGGGGATCCACGTTGTCTAAAATCAAATAAAAGTCCCAGGAACCTAACGCTCTCCGAGACTGGTTAAAACAACATGGTTCATTAAAATATTGGGGACTTGCTGTATTCCGCGTAATCTGTGGAAGTGGACTACCGTCGTCTTGGCCGCTGAGAAGGTAAAGCCACTATGCGATGCCCACATCCACAGATTGTTGACAGCTAATTGTATCTGACGTTCAGCTCTGTAGAGACTCGATGAACTGCAATAAATTGCATAGTCATCCACAAAAAGACATGACCGTACAGGTACGCGCACGTTGTCCACGATGCTAATTATCGCGATAGCGAATAACGTACAGCTTAAAATACTACCCTGAGGCACCCCATTTTCTTGAATAAAATCATCTGATAAGGTGTTGTTTAACCTTACCGGAAAGTGTCTATCTGACATAAAATTAAATATAAAAATAGGGAGGTTCCCCCGGAACCCCCAATTAAACAGAGTTTTTAAAATGCCGTACCGGCAGGTGGTGTCGTAAGCCTTCTCCAAATCAAATAAGACAGCCAAGAGGTGCTGTTTATGGAGGAAAGCGTCACGAGCTGCTGTCAAGGCGAACAAGGTGATCCACCGTGGATCGGTTACGGCGAAAGCCACATTGCATATTGGATAGTAGATTGCGGGATTCTAGATACCATATAAATCTTTTAATGATCATTTTCTCTAATATTTTGCATACACAAACTAGTTAAGGCTATCGGTCTATAACTAGTTGGCTCTAATTTATCCTTGCCACTTTTATATATTGGGATAACGGTTGCTTGCCTCCACAGTGTTGGGAATTGACGAGATTCCCAAACACAATTGTAGAGGTCTAAGAGGAACGCCCGTCCAGCAGTGGACAGTTGGCGCAACATTTCGTAATGGATATCATCCGGGCCAGAAGTTGTATTGCCGCCTGGGACAGGGCATAGGTAAGTTCCTCTTTAGTAAAGGGGGAGTTATAATCCTCCCCCGACTTTGGCCAAAATCAATAGTAAGGCACTCGATGCTGCGCTTATGCACCACGAACTCGTTAGAGTAGCTCGCAGTGCTAAAAATAGTGGCGAACATCGAGCCCAATACATTGGCGACCTCCTAGGGGAGGAGACAAGTGAACCGTTAGACATGAGTGCGGGTTTATTATAAATGGTATTTTTGCTACATACGTACTTTACGAATGTGATCCCAAACCTTGGTTGTGGGGGTGGAAATAGTAAGAGTATAAATAAAACTGTCTCCAAGGACTCTCTTCTGCTTTCTCGAATAATACGGTGAGCTCTAGCACGTAGAATACGGAATGACTCCAGATTCTCCGAAGTAGGACGTCGATTAAAGATACGCAGGGCTCTTCGACGGTTAGAAATAGCCAGCCGGCACTCCTCGTTCCACCAGAGAAACAGGACGGTGGTGCGGGTTTGGCGAGGATTTAGGGATGGATGCCCTCGCCGCCGGTATGACCGTCGAAGTAAATTGCCCAGCTTAACATCGACGTCGGGAGAATGGGGTTCGTCGAATACGGCGAGCTCGCGGAATTTATCCCAGTTAGCACGTTTAAGAACCCATTGGGGTAACTGTGCTGTACTGGGAGGATCTTGGAATTTTGAAAGCAGAATTGGAAAGTGATCCCTGCTACATAGGTCCGAGTGAACCTCCCAAAGGAAGTGTGAGCAGCAATCCGGGGCTACATAGAGCTAGGTCGATGGCAGAGGATACACCATTAAAGGTGGAGAGGTGTGTCTGGGTCCGGTGTTCATTAACACCAGGTTTCCCGAGACAAGAATATCCTCTACCATCCTCCCGCGGCGTCTGTAAATTAGACCCGCACACCAGGTTATGCGCGTTAAAGTCCCCCAAGATGATATAGGGGGCGGGAAGTTGTATAAAAGGGCCTCTAGTGTCCTCTTGGAAACACGTTCACCTGGTGGGAGGTAGATGCAGCATACGGTTACCTCCATAGGAAGGGAGACTCTGACAGCGATCACTTGGAGATCAGAAACAATTTAATATTCTTATGATATATAGTACTTCGTGCGAATATAGCCACACCTCCGCTAGCCCGATCAAAGAAAGGCTTGTCGGTACGATACACATCGTACCCACGAAGCATCGGGTTGTCAGTTGGGCAGAAGTGGGTCTCCTGCAAGCACAAGATGGAAGGATGCAGGGAAGAAATTATTAGTTTGATTTCCTCTACACGAGCATAGAAACCCCTACAATTCCATTGTAGTAGCGACATAAGTTATTAGTATGAAATTTAGTTATCCTCGCAATCCATTTCACTATCCTTTAAGAATAAAAATTTGTTGAGGCCCTTTTTAGGCCCTCTTGCCTTTCCCAGTCTCCTGTACCTCTCGCTTCAGGAGAGGCTTCGGCTTATTTTGGGGAGACTGGGGAGTCGGATTCTTGTTCGAAGGCTTTAAGGCCTTAGACGCTTTTTTTATATTATGTTTTTCGGCGGTCTCTCGTGGTCCTTCTTCAAGGCACCAGTGGGACTCGCCTTAGCGGCCTCAACTGTTCCGCAAACTCGTCCCCACCTCCGGAAGCCCAGAGGTGGTTGTGAGAAGCTCAACAACGGCCGCCCTTGTTTTAGTACCCCGAGGTGGTCTCGGGGGGATTACCCGAGGTGGGCTCGGGTCGGTTCCCCGAGGTGGGCTCGGGGGGGCTCCCCAAGGTGGGCTTGGGGGGGTTCCCCGGGGTGGGCTTGGGGGGGTTTCCCGAGGTGGGCTCGTAGGAGTTCCTCTAGGAGGTCTCCTCGGTGGTATAGGTGGGGGAGACGACCGTTGTGGCGGTTTGGCCACATTTAAAAGTTTTGGTGCCATACAAGTTGGCGCGGAATCAACATAGGTGTCTCGAGAAGAGACCAATGACACTGGTCGCGTTGGCTCCTTAGCAAGATTAACTGCGCAATGGCAGTTGGGGCAGTTTATATTTTGACTGACAATCCGGCTATATGAAGTCTGAAATACCGGAGCTTGACTCGTACGTATTCCTTGCGTGCCTGTGCATATGAGATCTTCTTTTCAGATAGTATCTCCAGGACTCTCTTCTCTACCTTCCATTTTGGACAGGCCCGAGACCAGGCGGAATGCGTACCCTTGCAGTTGACGCAGTATTTAGGAGACTCGCATGGTTTTTTCGTGAGCCTCCTGTCCACAAGCCGCACAGGTTGGCTTACCACGGCATCGCAGCTTCGTATGCCCAAATTCCTGGCACTGAAAACAGCGCCGAGGGTTAGGGACATACGGCCGGACCTGAGCACGTGGAAGCCTGCTCGGATCTCCTTCGGAAGGGTAGGAGTCACAAATGTGAGGATATACGTATCCGTCTTCTTTTCTTGTCCATTCTTTTTTTAACAATACGGTACACTTCGGTGACATGCTGGGGGGAAAGCTCCTCACAGATCTCCTCAATGCTCACGCAGTCGAGGTCAAAACAAGTGACCACTCCCTTGCAAACATTGAGGAACCCGTGAGGTTCCACCTTCACCGGTATTGAAGCCGTATTACTCGACGGTATTTCAGTAATAGCCATGATGTTGGAGGACTGGACGTCAGTTACAGTCTGTATTAAAATAGTGCCATCACGCAATATCCTTATAGAGACGTTAGATTTTGCTGCACCATTTATCGCTCTTTCGAGGATAAATGGGCTGACGCGCTTAAGGTTGCCATTGGCATCATCTCGACACATTACCAGGAAGCGGGGCTGGGGCCTCACCTTTCCCGGATTTCCACAGTGACAGGGCTGGACGGCCTTACCCGTTTCCACTCTTATCTATATTACGACCCTGCGACGGGCCGGGCAGTGAGTTGCCAGCAGTGTTTGGCAGTACGTTGCCAGCGGCGACAATGTTGTCGGCCATGCCGTGATATGGGACAACCTACACCAATACTCGGATCGTAGACCCAGGGTGATCCAAGTTGGTTCTACCACATATGGCCCTGTTAACTGTCCCGACGAGAGGCTCTATACGACGCTAGACATGACAACCTTCGCAGAGAGCATCGCCGAGACAGAGGTCGTCGCAGCAAGTGGGTGTAGGAAAGTGCCAATTTTACGTCCGGGCCCTCATGAACGCAACCGATCTTTTCCCAAATTAGGGTACCCGGTTATTGTCATCCCTAAGGCCTTCTACTAAGGTATTGCAACCGGCGTACTTTCATTTGGGAGCTCAAGGCAGTGGTATCCAATAATAAACAGAGAAGAGCCGGGTTAGTTGCCAAGGTCGTCAACGGAAAGGCCAAAGGCCTCCGTGCAGGATGAACGGTGGGGGAAAGGAAGAAAAAGGTAAGGATAGATAAAGCGAAGGGGGAAAGAGTGAAAAAAGGGGGAAAGTGAAGGAAGAAGAAAATGATGTGAAAGGAAAGATATAGGATAGGTTTGTCCCACACGAGGTACGTCCTGCACAGAAGCCTCCCTTTTAGTCGCTTCTTACGACAAGCAGGGGTTACTGCGGGACTATTCTAACCCAGTCCCGCAGGGGGGCTTGAACTGTAACAAATTAAGTTAAAGTAAGTAAAAATTTGTTTTTTGTTAAGATTTTATCAAGTTCCTCAAAAAAAATTTCTTTTTATACATTTTTTTTTCCTTTTACACAATTTTAAAAACAAAGGCTAATCATTTTCTGGAGCAGCACCCCCACTAATTTTAACTATGAGCCGCCACTGTCATTAATGTTAAGTATTTTAAATTTCATGTTATATTTTACATTTAAAATAACGCAAACTTAAGTTTTCTCACACTATTTATTACTTTTGATAATTTCTTTTTACCCAATCCGAGACAATATTTTAAACATAATAAAAAGTACTTGTTCTTAGTTTTGGAATGTTAGCTATTACGTGTAATATAGTGCATAGATCAATACCTTTTAATACAGGTGAGAGCAGGCAAAGTGATGGACAACAAAGTGGTCGACAGCAAACTGCTAGACACGAAGAAACGACACGGACCATGTGATAGACAGCCAACGGTAGACAAAATGAAAACAATTATTTGGAGGGCTGGGTGGGTCAAGTGACCGACACGACTTGGACCAACTGCTAGACAAGCTCATGTATAGAAGTACAAAGTGATAGACAACCAAGCGGTCGACACAAGAGGACCAACTGCTCGACAAACTTTGATATCATCCAGTTAAGAGTAGGCTAAGTTACAGAACAATTATTCAATACACGATTGTCCTTGTTTACACTCAAATAATTTTTTCCCCAATCCGTCAGCTTAACCTCACACTACTTGACATATATTTGTAGGGTTTGCTAAAGTAAGAATGTAGGTGAAAATAACTCGATATAATGATAACCTTATAAAGAATATCACGAATTGAACAGTCTCAATTAATTCTGCAACGCTGGATGCAACATTAAAGGACAGTGAGCGCCGGTCTACAAGTATGCACTATCTTATTTTTATATTAATAGATTAAAGGTGAGAAGGGTATAATTTAGAGAAAATATACTCGCTTTTTCATGAAGAAAGACTTGAAAATCATTAGGTAAAATTTCTTAGTGGCCTTTATTAAAACTTGAAATTTGACAACAGTTTTAAAATATTATGTAAAATTAGTAACCGGCAATAAACGACAGTAAAAAGGATTATTGTTTTTAAACAGATAATTTTAAAATCTAGCCTGTATATTTAGTGCTACAAATTTTAATTTTTTGGCACCGCGTTATACTAGAGAGTTACTAATAGTTCGAGTTATACGAATATATATATATATATATATATATATATATATATATATATATATATATATATATAAAACTACGCTAGTGTGTTTAGGGATGAGTAAGGTTGAATTTAGAGGAACTGGAGTGAGAGTGGAAAACTATTTTGGAAAACAACCTTCAGTCCATCCGACTGGGATCGAGCCCCGATCTTCCTTTATCAGCAGTCAAGTCAATTTCGAGAGTAGCGCGTTAGACCTTGCGGACACCTTAAGGCCTTGAGGCTACTTAACTCACTGGCCGTTAAGTGCATTCACAATTCCTCTAACTTGCAACCAAGGATGTAGTGAATAGGGGCAAGGTTTTATCTATATTCAATAAATTTTACCAAAATTCCTTTATATGAAGGATAAAAAGTTAGTTTAAAAGAATGTTCAAATCTTTTTCTTGATAAGGTTCCTTGACTTGTTAAATTATATCATCTAATTAAATGATATATTTTCTTAAGGATTATATCATATCGCCTAGGCTAAGCTTATAGATATAGTTACCATAATATATAATAATTAAATAATTAGTTCCCGCTAATACCATATGCTATAAAAATAAACTTATAAAATGCAGCATGTAACCATGATCATGGCTATCTTCCCTCATTCACTGAAGTGCTACCCGCGTCGGTGGTCGTATGATCATAAAGCTTCGCTCGCGTATTACATTGAATTGCGGTAGCAAAGAGACTGGGTTCAAATCCCGGTTAGGTATACTGACACATTAACAAGTTCACTACACCATTGCGATAGTGATGATACGAAAATATGGGTACATTTTGATATTAATTCAGTTTATCTACATGGTTTTTTTTTACTAACAAGGGAGTAGGTTTATTTATTTTAACTACGTGATTTATTAATTTAGTTGTTTTTCCATCGTGTTTTTCTACCCACTCGGATTATAAGCATATGAACTAATTACGCTTATGGATTAATGATGATAATTTATTTAGACAAAGTGAACCCACATATGCATGGAGGGAAAATGGGAAACCATTTAGGAAAAAAAATTATCAGTACACCTGGCCAGGACTTGAACCCCGATCTCATCGTCATCGAAAATCCAGTCTATTGCGAAAGTTACACCCTAAAAAAAGGTAAGCGTCCACTGGTCCACATCACACGCACCGGATTTACTCTCGCTGCACCCACAAAGCTAAAATATATTTTAAGACTATGTTATCATGAATCTAACAGTTAAGATATAATACCAGTTGGAGAAATTTCTCTAGCACGCGCTGGACCAATATTAAAATTAAGAAAGATTAACTTTGGAACTTATGTTTGTAAATAGTTTCCATAAGCTACCATGTAAAAATAATTCTTCGCTTCTAGGGCATTTAACATTTTCCTTATGTCCCCCTAAAAAACTGATATTTAGTTCTGGCTGCGTAGGGTTTGCTCCCAACCCCTCAAACCTCGCCGACGTTAATATATGTTTGCGCCACTGTGTCAAGTTATTGTTTAAAAACATTCAAATATATATATATATATATGTCAATACGTGCAGAATTAATGTATTAATCGCATAGTTAAGTAATCGTCTAAACATGAACCTAAAATATATAAATTATGTTTTACATATTATAGCTTATCCAGGCTCTGGTTGTAGCAATAAATGATTCTACCTGACTTGTGTCTAAGCTATAAATGATAATATTCTCTAATTTAATATAAATCTATTATTCATTAAATACATTTGAATAGTGTACTTGGTGACCTGGTGGTCTAGGGGTAAGGTGTCAGACTTCTGTGCTGGCGGCCGGGGTTCAATCCTCGGTCCGGCACAGATTTATCTGATTACCAAACCCTTCCTTCACCTCTGACAAGACGTGTATTAATCACATCTTGTGAATGTGGGGAATGCCAGGCCTCCACCGTGGTTCGGATTCCACGTTAAACTGTAGGTCCTTCATTTCATCTCATAATCACCCTACCATTACACATTAGCGTAAGTGCGTATAACCCGAACGGGTAGTAAGACGCAGTGCTAATAATAATAATAATAATAATAATAATAATAATAATATTAATAATATAATTATAATAATAATAGTGTACTTACCTAAGTTAGAGGACCAGCGTGAATATTTTGGACAGTAAGCATATGTTTTTTTTAAAGAAAATATCAAAGTATAGGTAGTGATTTTATATTGTTAGGTTTGGGCCAGAAAAGATATATAATACAGTCATGCTGATGAACTCAAAAGTAAAAAACAGTTTTAGGTACATTCTAGCCATAAATTCTGGTAGTAATAAAAATATTTAACAGTTAAAAGTTACTAAAACCATTTTAAGGAATTCATACATCAAGTAGTGTGATCTTTATATTTCACTTAGGATAGATATGATAAATAGGCCTACTTTTAAAATAATATTCACAATTCAACGTTTTCTGGAACTACTTCTCTATTATGTATACGCTTATACTCTCTTTCAGCCTTCACTTATAGCCACCCTAAATCATTTAAATAAGAAAGAGGGGAAAAAAAACTATGAAACTTCTTATTTCGAGGCAAAAAGGAAATCTCGCTGTTAGTTCTCAAATATCTTATAATGTTATGTTGTGAGCCTATCAAATAATTACTGTATTTGTTAGAGGAAGACTAAATCTAAAACCCTTTTCCATCAAGCCTGGTCTCATAGCTCCGTGAATATGATTAAAATGTCGTTGGAAATAGAATAATGGGTCATTTTCACACATTTTTTATATTAATGAAACTTGAGATATAGAATTGTTAAGAAAAAAGAGCCATGTCTGAATCTTTTGACTTTATTATGGCGTGAACCATATTTTGAAATAACACATAGTAGAGGATAGCATTAGAATGCATCCTGAAAGAAATAGGATGTAATGAGGTGGACTGGATACAACTAACTAAAGATAGGGATTGGTGGCGTACTTTTGTAAGTGCGGCAATGAACTTTAGCTTTCCTAATGCCATAGAATAAGTAAGTAATAACTAAATATTGCGTTAGAGCTAAACGTCTGCGTGGCCAATTTCTCGCTTACCGCACCGGATGATAGCTAGTTGTAGAACAGACGTGTCAAACTCGTTTGATCAAAAAGGCCACATTTAATATTGAAAATGCTAAGGGTGCCGCATTTCAGAAAATTCTTTATTATTACAATATTAAGAAAAAAATTAATTCAAAGTCCTTACTAATTATTACAAAATTAATTTAAGACTTGATTCTTTTTTCTTCTCCCCCCCCCCTCTCCCCAGCAGTGTGATTATTCCAAACTCTTGTGTTTGAGTCACTTTTTAATGTTGACAAAAGTGTGTTCCGTAAGCCGTGACCTTTCGGGTGTTTGTTCCTTATCATAAGATAAAACAACTCTACACACAATTATACGGTGTCAAACATGGGACACGGGCGTGTAAATTTTACAATTTTTGTTAATCGATCTCTGGTGAGTAAAAAGTAAAAATTAGGTCCTCAAGTGCAATATTTCTCCAAATAATGCCTAATAGATAAATGTCATAATATAAAATGGTGTATTTCTACAATGTATATAATAAAATGGATCTGGCCACATTTGTATATGGTTCTTAAAAAGGTCCTGGGGCCGCACAGAATCATGGATCGGGCCACATGGGGCCCCGCGAGCCGCAAGTTTGACATGCCTGCTGTAGAGCTTTGGTGTACTAGGTCAAAGGTCTATATAAAGGCAGAAAGTCTTGCTGTAGTATCATCTTGCCCCTAAATATAACAAGGTCACGAGTACAGCACCTGCACGGACTGATAAGAGCGGCATCTCTTTGAAACCTAACAGCAAGTCAATTTTTATCTGAGTGTGTGCAAGTGTCAGTGTCAGGAAATTATAACCCCAAACAAAAGTCACAAGGAATAAACTATAACATTGATTTGAACCCAGCATTTATTATATTTTCATATTATTATTTCACCTTGTACAATTCTATGTTGGAATCGTACGTAAAAATATTATATTGGTACTTCTGTTACTATCACAAGTCATAACTCACTAATTAGGGATGTATTTTATGGGTTAAATTTTATTGCATGTACGCTATTATTAGAAGTGTTACTGTAAAATGCAGTCTATTTAGGCGTTGTGAAGAACATTTGACAAAGAAGTGTTGGTCGATTTTTAAACAATACATTGCATTGTTATTGCAGGATATCTGTTTAAAAGTAATTTTCTTCTGGTTAACTAAGCAGGCATATTAATGTATGTATATATATTATATATATTATATATATACACACACACGCACACACTGTAAATGTTGGGCTAGGTAGATGTATGTATACTCAGTATATTTTAATAAACCCTAGTTTAAAGGGTTTTTTAATATGCCTTACACAATATGAACCTTGACAGGGTTGATACGAACTTTTGTTTATCCTAAAGAGAAGCACGCTAATAAGATAGGAACATAGCAAGAACGTAGCGAGAGGGACGTGTGTGTGTGTGTGTGGGGGGGGGGGGGGGGGAAGGGGGGGGGGGGTTAGGATGTTCCAAAATCCCACTTCCCACCAAAATTTTTAATGTTGATAGCTAAAGAGTCTTTAAATAAGTCAGTTTGAGAAACTAATTATCTTGATTTTATTCTGTTTTCCAATCTTCATAGGTAGTATATCATCTAAAAGCATAGAATTTTCAAAAATTCTTCAAGTACTTCAAATAGCTTCTAGCTGCATCTGATATTAAAAAAAATTCCATAAAAAAATCTGGCAAAGATCCCCCTAAAATTACTTTACGGGCATCCAAGTTTCAAAAGAATTCTGGGTGAGGTTTAAATAGATTCTAGGTAATCTAATTTATAAAAAATGATGGTTGAGTACTATTAAAATAGATTTTAGAAGCGTCAATTTTCAAAAATTTGCAGAAGGAGCACTACCCCAAATAGCCTTTTGGATTATCCAAATTTAAAAAAAAGACTCGGAGAAGTCTAGACTAAATATCGTGAAAAAAAAGCGTATGGTTCTAAAAAAATAACTCCACTTTAGGAGCACTAGCTTCTAAGCATCTACTTTTGAAATATTAACTGGGGAAAAGAGGGGAGATATAAAAGTTCCCAAAAAACCCTTTTTGATACCCTTCACACAAATAAGGTTCCGCCGCCACTTTTTAAAATAATTTTCTTACTCTCAGTAGTCCTAATATCATGCAGAAGCATACAATTTGGACCCCCCTCGCCACGCCAAAGAATCATAACCAAACTCTTCCTACGCTCATGAAAATAGTGTAAAGTAATCGGGTGTTACATGGAAAAGTCAAAGAGACAGATAAATAATATAAAGTCACTGGAATTTTGGATTATTTTTGAGATAATTTGTGAAATACAAAGTAGAGCGCGTTACCAATTGTAAGCTATAAGTTTTATTGCCCCGTAGTGTGATTTCTTGATATTTCTCTTCCAAGATTTTACAATTATGTCTGTTCCCATGTCTGTCGGTCTGTTTGTCTCCTGGCCACAGATTCAAAACGGTTGAATGGATTTGGTCCAAACTTGATATTTATATATATAAGGATATTCTTAAAGATTTTTTTTATATTTTGACCCTACCTCTCAAATTAAGGATAGTCTATCAATGAGTGATTGTTTTTAATTCCCAAGTTTTCTAACGAATCTACAGATTTTGCTTAAAATGTATATGTAGATATGGTTTGCCTAAATAACACTGTATGCTAGGTGTAAGTATTGTTTGACCTCCTAAATAACACTGTTTGCTAGGTGTAAGTATTGTTTGACCTCCTAAATAACACTTTATGCTAGGTGTAAGTATTGTTTGAGCTCCTAAATAAAACTATGCTAGGTCTAAGTATTGTCTGACCTGCTAAATAACACTGTTTGCTAGGTCTAAGTATTGTCTGACCTCCTAAATAACACTCTGCTAGGTGTAAGTATTGTTTTACCTCCTAAATAAAACTATGCTAGGTGTAGGTATTATTTGACCTCCTAAATAACACTGTATGATAGGTGTAAGTATGGCTTTACCTCCTAAATAACACTGTTTGCTAGGTGTAAGTATTGTTTGACCTCCTAAATAACACTGTTTGCTAGATGTAAGTATTGTTTGACCTCCTAAATAACACTATTTGCTAGGTCTAAGTATTGTCTGAAACTCCTAAATAACACTATGCTAGGTGTAAGTATTGTTTTACCTCCTAAATAACACTATGCTAGGTGTAGGTATTGTTTGACCTCCTAAATAACACTATTTGCTAGGTCTAAGTATTGTCTGAACTCCTAAATAACACTATGCTAGGTCTAAGTATTGTCTGTCCTCCTAAATAACACTATGCTAGGTGTAGGTATTGTTTGACCTCCTAAATAACGCTGTTTGTCACACGGTCTAGTAAGGTTTTAGAGTAGCTTGAATAAGAGTAATCATTCCGACTGAGCGGATTGGGCTGATAGTTACCGCCCTTGTGATTTTTACATCTAACTTTTACACTAATGCGGGATTATTTCATCTTAACTTAGCTCCTTATTCTAACCCATTAATAAACCTGGTGCTAACGCAACATCAACAAAATATTCTTAGCTTTGATGGTTGATGGTCTAAGGCGTCATTCTCAAAATAGACTGGACTGTCAATGACGGGGATATCAGGCTTCAAATCCAGCCGGGTGTACGGAGGGTGATATTTCATTAATGGTTTACATTCTCCCTAAATGCAAATGAGAGTACACATCTTATAATAACAACATTTCTTCTTTAATCCATTAGTGCAATTAGATTTTTTTTTTTATCACTGTGTCCTTACCACCTGTTCTGGTTATACGCTTATTTATTAATTACGTTAATGTGTTGAGAATGAGGAGGATTAAATTGATTTATAGTGCACCTGAATTTGCGTGGTGGCAGAGTGGAAAACCTTTTAAGAAAATCACCCTCACTGTAACTGACCGGAATCGAACCCTGATCATAAGCTACCAACTTAGTTTCTGGCAGTTGCTCTTTTATATAATTTTTTATTTCATCTTGTTAGTTCTTAAAGTATGATTTTACCATTTATAACAAAACGTTTGTCTCCTTTCCTCAGATCCAATAACTCGTTTCATTCAGAGAAAACATTCTTTATTTTAAGATACCATATTGTATGTATCAAAACCTATTATTTATTCAAAATGATAACTAAACTAGTGTTAGAAAATATATTTTAAAGAGTGCAATGTGTAATTAAATTATTAAAATTAAAAACACGATGGTTTAAGTTTATACACATATAAGGGGACCTCACCCTTTTGGGCTAGTTAAATCTAGGGTGTCGGGAGGACAGCAATTTCTAGGAGGATCCAAACCATCCTTATACCCAACTTTCTAAGCCCATATTTATCACTTTGTTAGTTTTGAAATAACTAGTCTGTCACTTGAGCCACTCTTAACTGGATTCATCTCGATGTTTGTCGAGCAGTTGGTCCTCTCGTGTCGACCGCTTGGCTGTCTATCACTTTGTCCTCTTATATGGGAGCTTGTCTATCACATGGTCCAGCTCGTGTCGATCACTTGGTCCATGTCGTTTCTGGGTGTCTAGCAGTTGGTCATTTTACAGATTTGTCCTCCCGTGTCGATCGCTTGGTACTCCTATACCTGAGCTTGTCTAGCAGTTGGTCCAAGTCGTGTCGGCCACTTGACCCACCCAGCCTTCCAAATATTTTTTATATCTTGTCGAGCAGTTTGTTGTCTAGCAGTTTGTATGGTGCCAATACAGGTATCGTATTTTCCGGAAAAAGAGAAAATAAATGTAATTTTTTTATACATAATAAATTATTTTATGATTATTTTATCGTATTTCGAAATATTTAACTGAATAAAATATTTTTATCCACTGCATCGGTTCATCATTGTAAAGATCTTGTTTGCATCATGATCAATCACATGGTCGTTTAAATTCTTCCGTCGCCATTTTGAAGCTATATTCATTTAGACCTTTTGTGAATAATGTTTTTAAGTGGAATAAAATGATAAATAAGTTTTGTGCCCGACCTCAAATAAATATAA
Source organism: Timema cristinae (assembly GCA_039000515.1). Classification (NCBI taxonomy): domain Eukaryota; kingdom Metazoa; phylum Arthropoda; class Insecta; order Phasmatodea; family Timematidae; genus Timema; species Timema cristinae. Next base: position 81,519 of record JBCFYV010006080.1, read on the forward strand.
ATAATTTTAGCCTAAATTACTGTGGTTAACTATCACATTTATACAATACCATAATGTATTTTCATTACAGTTGTCCAAAGTGACTGTTGTCAGCTGTTGGAGTAGGGATACATTAGGGCCTATTTCTAGTAACTTTTTGAGCTGTCATCCATGTAAACTAAGGTCGTGAATGACTGAATGTACTACAGCTCATTCCATGCCCGAGATGTCACTGTAATGAAGGACACAAGTGAGTGTACAATCCAAATATGTTGAATGGACTTATGGCGATGGCTGTACAGTGTACACAGTCCAAAGTCTTCCAAGGATGTTTTCAGATTATTTGTAATGTGGACATGTTCTATAAATATGTTTTTCGTGTCCGCTGGCGACATTTCCTTGGTGAGTGTTTGGAAGGCGCCTAATGACAGTTATCTTATCTGTCTGACCTCAACAAACCTTTCTCTGGAAGTGCTGCAAGCAATATAGTCGAGTCACCATTAGGAGAACTTATACTGGATCTACACTTCAATATCTGACAGCTAGAAAAAGTTATTAGATCTACTTTCGCGTTTAAACTCCATAGTAACGTGA
>JBCFYV010006082.1:0-25599 GCA_039000515.1 Timema cristinae
ACTGAAACAAAATAATAATAATAATAATAATAATGATAATTATTACAATAATGATTTTCATTATCATAAACCTAAAAATAAAATATATTAAAAAAATAATCTGTGAAACATCATAATAAAAATAGTTAGGGTTGTATGCAAAAAAATAAACAAATAATAATACACTCTTTAAGTTGTTTTTTGTTTCTTTAATTCATACTGACTTGCATAAAAGTAGTCAACATTGTTGTCTTTCTCTTTTTAATAGGATTTTGTTTGTTTCATATTTTCTAAAAAAGCACAGTCAATATCTTCCAATTTTTTACCTGGAGCTTCTAGCATAGTTTGAGCTATTTGCAAACCTTTCTGATCATTGGTTTTCATTGCATTATTAATTCTTTCACCCACTTCTGCCACTAATGACTTGTAAGACTGAACTTCTTCTTAAGCTTCTGATTCTTGCTTTTCCAACAGGTTCTCTTTTTGCATTGCCTCTTTAGCTCCGTACAATTTCTTTTCCAAAACTTTCCTATATGCTTGATACTCTTCACTTTGGTGTTTTTATTTTCTCTTTATCTTCTTGCTCTTGTTTCTTTCATTCAACCTCAATTATCTTATCTTATTCGAGTCCAGCCAAGTACAACTTATGGGCCCACATCCTTTCTTAATGAAATTCCTTGTGAGTTTTAACATATTCTAAAAGTATCTCAACCATAGATCCTTTTATTCCTCTTCTGTCATCTACATTCTTCCTTCTTCAGCTATTATTTTAACTTATTGTCTTTTGTCTCCCCTTCAGTTTCTTACTTTTTTTCTGCGTCCTGTTTCAGCATATCTGTCAATTTTTGCATCCAATACTTCCTGGCTTCTGGTAAGACTCACCTTGCTCTTTTCTTCTTCACTTATATTATTTATCTGTTTCCTCATTTTACTCTTAAAACTCCTTCTGAATGCTTTATTCTTCTCCTCCACTACTTCCTTCACCCTGTCATTCTACTCTTTCCACTTTCACTTATTATTTCTCCTCCCACACACCTCCTCTGTAGCACCAACTAATTGATTTTAAGCCTTTCCCATTTCACCTCTATACTTTGAATCTCATCCTTGGGTATTAAGCTTCTTGCCTTTCTTGGATACAGTTCTTGTTTCTCTTCATTTTTTAGCTTCCATAAACTTAGTCTTCTTTCTTGTATTATTACCTTTCTCCTAGATTCCCACCCTTTTATGTCTTCCACCTGTGGTAACTATCCAAGGGTTACTTTGTATTACCTTGATGTTTAGAGTCTGCCGTTTAATTTCTTCATTCATGAGAAAGTAGTCTATAACCAACATTTGCTTCCCATCCCAAATAAATCTAGTGATTTTATGGCTCTCTCTTTTCTTATTATACCAGCGTTTTGCCAATTTCATTTTATTTCTTGAAAATAACCCCAACAGTCTTCTAACCTCCTAGTTTCTCTTTCCCCAGCACCTTTTCAAACCCTCCTCTCTATTTTCCTACTTTTGCATTAAGATCCCCCATTACTACCTTACACTCATTTCCTATTTATGGCTTTCTAGGTCTTCCTCAAACTTCTTTTTCTTCTGCTAGGCATCCAACTTGTAGGGCATACACTTGTGTCACCTTCACCTTTTTTCCCCTTTTTTAGTTCTTCCCTGCCACCTCCACCTGCAGCCCTATCTCACTACGAAGGCTAATCCGTTTCTCCTCCCTTCATTATTTCCCTTCAGCAGAATGACGCCATTCCTTACATTCCTCATGCTGCTCCCTCTCCACTTGGCCTCGCTCAGGCCCAGCACATCCACTCTTCTCTCATCCATCAAGTCCTCAATTTCCTCCAATCTACCAGTCAGAATTCTAATGTTCAAGGTCCCTATTTGTAGCTGTTTGTCAACAATTTTTCGAATCCAGCATTTCACTTTTTTTCTAGAGTAATTTTGTTTGTTTCGACCCTCGGCTTACTAAGCCTGTGGTGGCCTAAGTAGCGGGTCTGCCACTTACAGGTCCTCAAGAAGACCTTCTCTTGGTGGAAACCTTCCCTAACTGAGACCACTGGTGCTGATGATGATTTAGCTCATTATCACCAATCCTCTCAATCCCAGACCACCCAGCTGGGAGCCAACTAGCTAGACCCTGTTCCAAGTTTGTTGGTTTTAGCCCTGACAAGTTTCTTGTCTCTCGTCTACCCCTGACCTGGTTTCCCTAACTGAGACCACTGGTGCTGATGATGATTTAGCTCATTATCACCAATCCTCTCAATCCCAGACCACCCAGCTGGGAGCCAACTAGCTAGACCCTGTTCCAAGTTTGTTGGTTTTAGCCCTGACAAGTTTCTTGTCTCTCGTCTACCCCTGACCTGGTTTTTGCTGGGGTTCAATCCAACCTCCACCATGTTGTTCAGGCCCAGGAGTACACGATTTGGCGGTAAGATCAGGACTGAGTAGGAGAGGCCAGGCGGAACTCACTAGGTAGGCTACATGTATTGCGCGTCACTACTCCATTGGTGTAAAAATGGACAATGTAAATGTGAGAGTGCTGCTATATGCAGAAAATGCCATATTAATGGCCGAGAGTGAAAAGTAACATTCAATGTGAAAAATATTTGGAAAAAAAAAACCCCTGCATTTCAAGGTCAAGTTGAAGATGCACTCTAAATTTAGATTAAATGGTATAAGGCAATAACTATAACAAGAAAATTAAATTTGTACTACAGGACTTTCTCTCAATGAGAAGTATAGAAAAAGAGTATTTGAAGAAATCAGAGTAGTTTCTTTAATGAGTCATTAAGTTTATTTTATTTTAAGTTGTGTTTTTTTAAATGACTACATTTAACTACATTATTATTATTATAGGCTTAGTCTAAAAGGCACCTAAGTAAATTACAGTAATAAGTTACATTTGGTAAGTGCAGCTGGTTTAGATTCAAACCTTGATCTTCGATCAATGACAGTTCAATATATTGAAAGACTGACATTTTATAACTTGTAACAGCCAGAGTCGGTTGTTGATTTCATTTTAATCCTAAAACTAGAAGAATTTAAAATAATTATAGCTTTTAGATTTTATTAAAATATTATAAATTATTTGAAATGATGAATGAGCATATAATAAAAGATTTATCCAAATAAACTGTTCAATGCACACATTACTTTTTAATCAAATAATTAATAGATAACTCACCACTCTTTCTTTCTCTTTCACATAAGATGTAATGAGGTCATGTAAAAAGAAGAAAGCTTCAGCATCCACAGTCACAAATATGTGGTCTTCAAACTCGGTGATGAAACTGCAGTCAACTGTAGGTTTCAGTGCTGAAAAGTACAATTTATATAGATTTAATTAGTTTTGATGTTGTCTTCTAAGAGATTGGAGAATTACATATTTATCATAAGAAACAGCCCAAACAAATAAGTTTGAAAAAGTAACTGAGCAGCATTTATATGAAAAATCAATAATATTTCCATTTATTTTGATCTACATAAAAAGTTGCTAGCTAGGAAGCCACCTTACTACACGGAGGTGATAGGGTTTAGTTGCAGTTTTCGATTATAATAACTTATATGTGTGCAGGTGTATTAAAAAATAAGAGAGAGATGTGCACAGGCCTATTTTATAAATAAAAAAAAAGAAAGAGAAAAAGAGAGTGTGAGAAAAAAACATTAAAGGTGGAAGAAAAACCTTCTGCCAAAAAATGGGAATAATATTTATAAAGCTGGTGACTTAAGTAATTAATAAATTTAGAAGATCTAATGTATGTATTTTTTTTTAGCTCTGAGTCTTTCTACTCGTTGGGTTATACGCTTATGTACTAAATTATTGGTACGACGGTGACCTGGTGGTCTAGGGGTAAGGTGTCAGACTTCTGTGCTGGCGGCCGGGGTTCAAACCTCGGTCCCGGCACAGATTTATCTGATTTCAAAACCCTTCCTACACCTCTGACAAGACATCTTGTGAATGTGTGGAATGCCAGGCCGCCACTGTGGTTCGGATTCCACGTTAAACTGTAGGTCCTTCATTTCATCTCACAATCACCCTACCATTACACATTAGCGTAAGTGCGTATAACCCGAACGGGTAGTAAGACGCGGTGCTAATAATAATAATAATAATATAGGTACGACATAGTGTACAGTCTTAAGACATTTGTGTTTCTAGAAAAAAAAAAAATGCAACTGAACACTCATTGGTAGAAAAACTAACATTTTAATTTTGACAAAGGAATATACTCTACAATATTGCTTACAATTTACCTTTTAATGTTTATTACTCAAGTACAATTTTTTTTTTTTTTGTAAATAAAGCCCACCTGCTTTTTTTTAGGCAAAAAAATCAACAATATTTTTGTTGAAAGGTGTAATTTTTTATACATGTGTTTTTCAACTGTGAGTATGGCTAGAGCGCTAAGTCTGTCCCCATTCATGGTACTCCTTAAAAATGTCCTAAATCATTTTAAAGTTATAAGCATCACTCAGCCTCAGCCGTGGTCAATGGAATAGTAGAAATAATTAGCAACAGTTCGTAGGTCTCCAAAAATTTAGTTTGCAAGTTATTTTCAATAACAAACTGTAGAGAACTAATGGTACAATTCATATTTGTGAAATCTGGTCTTCTGTAAATTACTCCTAGTTCAGTTTTCAGACGATCCTTCTGTAAAATGGAATAAACATCTGTTGTTTGCTCAACAAGCTGAGTTGGAAACTTTTTCTCATACTCCAGGAATTTTTAACTTGGAGGAGAGAAACAGCAGAGTAGTGAGCTATAAAAAAAAATCTCTCTTTCACTTGATTTGTGATAACATCACATATTTCTTTAGCTGCCACAGTTCTATTAATGTGAATATTTTCTCTCTTCCTTTTCTTTGATGTGTGCTCTGTTTTTTATATCTTCATAGTTACTGTGTCCTTTCTTTTATTTTTTATTTTTATATTGACTGCTGGAAAGTGTTTAAATGTTTTCTAACAAGTGTTGCATCAGTTAGTGTTTTCTTAAGCTAGTAGTATAACACATCCTCATGTGGCATTATAATGTAAAAAACTGTAACCCAAAACACAAATATCGAGTCTTCCAACATATGCCAAATAGCCCTTGCTTGATTTATTGTTACAGCCTATTTCAATGATGACTATTTTTTCCATGCATTCAGTCAACAGTTCCCTGTATTCATGCACTGTACTGATGGTTCGATTCTAAAAAATCCACCTTGTAGCTGAACCATGAGGATAACTTTTCTAACAGTTTCATCTAGATTAGCAATCCTCTGTGGAGAGTTGCTGAAAACGTTAGTAATATCACTTTGGTTGGGAAAAAAAAATACTCAAACTGGTTGATTCTGATTGGTTGCTTGGCAGACAATCAAATTGAGCTGATGTGCGTAACAATGCACAAAGTGTGTTGTGGGTGCGTTAAATAATAGCCTAAACACCAGTGTGGTGACCACTTGTAATGTTTGCATCATCATAGTTTTGAAAAATCAATTTCTCGGCTTTGTCTATAACATTTTTCCAATCTAGCCTGAATACATACAGCGATAGACTCTGCATCATGTCCAGGGGGATTTGTTAATTCCCAGACTCTCTCAACTGGTAGTCCGTTACTTAATATGTATCGAAAAACTACAACAAATTGGGAAGTGGATGAAACATCAGTAGTTTCTTTTGCTATCCCTGAAACAAAACTTGCTTATGAGATTTCATTTTTTATGTTGTTCTGGCAAACAGTTGAGTATACAGTTTTATAAATAGTTTTGAATATCTTTTGATTTTCCTTTAAAAACAGTGGCACTAGTGAGAGGGTGTTTTAGAGATGAATCAAGTTCTGCTGAGAAATTTATAAGACTTCTGAAAACACCTGAATTTAATTAATCATGTCCCCGAAGTGCGAGCTCAAATGCGCTGCAAAACCGAATACAATCAATGATTTTTGAAAGAACATAACCTTTTTTGTTATTTGCTCATTGTATTTTTTAATATTCAAACGAAATGCATTGTTGGCGAATATCAACCCTTTCTAGCAAATTAAACTCTAATGAGTTTAAATGTGATTGTGAGCATTCATGTTTCTATTTTTTAAAATTAGATGTGATAAATCAATGACACCATAACTCACCCAACTTGAATCACCCCTTTGTTTTGTAAACTGGACACAGTGAAAATAAAAGAGCCTGCCTTTTATTCCGCCTATACCAACTTTTTTCAAGGTCAGTTTCCTCGCTCACACGTGCAATCGAGCAGAGACTTGCATCTCTGTACTTATTACTTTTGAATTTTATACTAAAGACACGGCTTGCCAGGGGCATAATTAAAAGGGGAGGGGGAAGTCTCATCCCGAAATGGGCAAAATCTGAAAGTGTGTATAGTATTCTACTTTATTTAGCTTATTATATTTTTCTTTTTCTTTGGGGGTTCACGTGCTCATGTGCACCAAGAGACGATGCCACTTGTGTAGGTCTTACCTTTCTATCTTCCTTTCAATGTTTAATTTAATATAGAAGTTTAGCATTATTTTTTCTTTCTTAGACAACTAAAATAAACAATATCTGCAATAATAAGGATTTTGTATTTTAAAAATACAAATTAATACACAAATTTATTATTTTGATCAACATGCTCTAAAGAAATATGATCGTGGTTTTGCCATCCAAGGCAACATTAGGTGAAATAAATGACACGACAAAATTGTTGAGATTCGTTACTCAATTGGGAAGATACCTTATCCAATTAGATTTAAGAGAGGCTAGTAGGTGAGATTAACTTTGTTGTTTAATCTCATAAAAAATATACTTCTGCTAATTTGTAATATTTTAAATCGATTAATTTTACTTTATTTTTAAGTAAAAAGTTGGGCCTTATAATCTAAATTAGATTTCTTTCTATTAATTTTTATTAGTATTGGTGAAAATTAGTATGTTTTGATGTACCATTTATGAAATAAAATACACTTAGCAAACTATAGTTTGTAATCAAAGAGAAATGTTATAAAATTTGAAAAAAAAAAAAAGTACAAACACAAGTAAAACACCAACACATATTTTAAAACATTTCAATGTTTTTATGCTTTCATTGCAGCTTCATAATGAAGCATTTAACCAAATCAACAATATCCTTAAAAATACACCAATCCTTGTGTATAGCTAACCCATATAACTAAAAATTATTCTGATACACCCTGTTGCATTGCAACTTTATTAAAATTAAAATGTAGGTATGTCCTGGATATTGTTATATTTTAAATACTATGCGCATTATTATTTTATTACTAGCATTGAGTAAAAGCACACGCTGACACTTTTTAATGTATTTTAATTTTAATTAAGATTATGACCTATACAGGCTGTAATGATTGTAATAATAATTGTGGGACTGTGCCACCCAACCATTACACAGATTTTCACTCTATCAGTCCTTTCTTCCAAGTGTCCTGATTAACCTCTGTGCTCAGCCATCGACACAGCCTTGCTACCTGGATTTCCAAACCTTACGGCAGATTCTTTAAACTCCGCCAGTCGTAGATAATGGTTGCCTTTACCCAACCAGCTACAAGTCATCATACTTCCATGTTCTTTATCTTAAAAATAATAAATGTTATAATTAAACTAATTAAACTATGACAAAAGTAAGTGATGAAAACACATGTTTAGTGTTAAATTGAGTAGTTTTTAGGCAGGTTTTAAAATAAATTTTTCATATCTATGCAGTGTAATTTGTATTTTTTTAAATTGAACTATTGTCATTCGTTTGAATTTACTAATAATATGTTTAAATTAATAAAACTATTATTTTTCTGCATAATAGCAAATAAAAATAAAGCTTCAATCAAAAGAGGGTTGACTAACGCTCAAGTTGTACTATAAAGAGTGGAGAAAACTAGGGGTGAACATGATCATGACCATATTCATCTATCTGGCGGTACAAGAAGCAATAATTGTTGATTACTCTAAGTCCACAAAACTAATTGAAGAAATCGCCGAAACTTTAACTGAAATAGTTACAAGAAAAGTAGTCGAGGTTCTAAAAGAAACAATGAACTTTAACAGCCGAAGTGTTAAAAATGCATCACAAAAATATATAAGTTTAACAAATAAGCTTATTAAAAAGTAACTAAAAAGAAATAGAATTACATGAGTGACAAGATTTTAATTGAATAAATCAATTATAACTGTACTCCGTTATGGAGGTAGAAAACATTAGGTACAACAAATTGGTATAATTACTTTGACCACAAGGAACCAACAAAGGTTAGATAGAACATTTAGTTTAGTTTAATAACTCTGGAAATAGGGATATTTGCTCTTACTCGAACAATGAAGCGTCTGCCACGACTCGGCAATAGTAAAAAGGGGAAATCAAGTTTTTTGGCAATTTAAAAAAAAAAAAAAAAAAATTAGCCAGGCTAATACCAGACAGGTCTGGTCAAGAATAATAGTGAAACAATTGAGAAAAGAAACATAGCATCAAATTCAGTATTTTTAGAGCTACTAAGGAGAATATAATTTAAGCTAGCTTGCTTCTATCAACCCTCAAGGAGAGTCACGAAAAACTTAAGAATTATGTCCTATAAGAGGAGCTTCCACTATACAAATAAAAGATGGCTAACAATCAGGCATTTACACAGAAATTTACTATGACCGGTCATTTCCTAATGAGTACTGCCAGAGCAATAAATAGTAAATTTAAACATCTACCAATAGCTGGGGCATACAATAGCTAATACTAACTATCTTTGAACACTAAGATAAATAAGGCGCCTGATCGGGCCGAAAGAAAGCATTATCCCCGGGGGCCACTACTTCAATCTAGTAGTGCTCCCACAGGTTGCACACCGTAAATAGATACACAAACAAGGGCGCAATCATGACTGTAACTAGTCACTGACCTAACTAGTTCCAAGAAAATGTTAGATGATCTGATTGTTGCCATAAAGAGATTATAAACGAGATCACATCATTTAGGGTGTCATAAAAATATGCCAATGTCTTAAGGACTTATAAAAGGAGAGCTAATTCATGGAGTCAGTATATCCAATCACCTGGTCCTATACATGTATAGAGTGTGGAGCCCTCATATTTAAACTATGCCTTATGAGCATAGGGAAATGATTGTCAGCCTATCTGACCCAAGAAACTATGTCTGATGGACATAGAAATTAGAGTAAGACATACTGACAACATAAAACACGTCTGATGGACATAGAAAAATAATGTTAGACACTAACAAAATACACTATGTCTGATGGACATAGAAAATAAAGTAAGACATTCTAACACCTGAAACTATGTCGGATAGTCATAGATAGCAATGTCAGATAAATTGACATAATCGATATTGAAAATAAAGAACAGTATTCTAATAATTGAAACTATGTCTGAGGGACATAGATAGCAACGTCAGACATTCTGACATGACACTCAATATTCTCAGAATAGGCCTCCTCTGCGACGCGGTGGTGAGATCGACGCTTGACACATCGTTGCCACCAGTAGTCTTTGGTGCTGAAGTTGTATGGAGTAGTTCCTTCTCCGGTGAATAAATACAATGGAATACAAAAAAGTGACCCACGGGCAACCTGTTATATAGCATTAGAACATGGACAGGACATGGAGATCTAAGGGGAGAATGAGGGGAGAGTTGAGAAATAATTCCACCTTCTCACTAGCGCTGTCAGTCAGAGTGACAAGCGGAGACAATAATCTTTCTTTTCTTCGACATGTGCCCTTCGATCCAGACATGAAAATGCTCACGACATCGAACTAGTGTAATGGGGCAATGTTCCTCAATGCTTGGGCATTTCCCGGCAACATAAATTCAGAGTGAGTCACCCACCACCTGTCTCTTCTTATTGGAATAGATTAGTACTTATTATCTTGTTTTAATTGTATTTCTAGAATTTTAATTGTAGATGTCATTATATAAATGACATGCTACAGTGTGGACAATCAATGGTGTAATTCATGTGACAGCTGTTGCAGTGCTCGGAATAACAGTCACACATCAGATTAACTTTATATTGACAAATGTATTAGTTTTATCCTTAAGGAGTTTCCCCCACTACTTTTTTTAAAAACCAATTGACCCCTGTGTTCGACGTTAGAGGACTCAAAAGGGGACAACCCCTCAAGGAGGTAGAATCTGTCGCTCCTCATCACAAAGTGTTATCTTTACTCCGTTGTCTCAATGAAACCTGTTGACAGATTTTAAAGCTCTTTCACTAAGGCCGTTTTGAAATAGGAAGGAAGGGGTGGGGGTGGGTGGTGGTGGGGGGGATAGTAGTCCGTAGCCATTCAAACTTCCCCAACCTTGAACTTTTTTTCTCTTTAGTTTATTGTGTGACAATACAATACACTTGTTAAAAGTGATAAAGTGTTACTGTGGTCGATTACCAAACCAAGTGTTCAAGAACTATCAAGTAGCCAGTTGAATCTGGACTAAAATATAATAAAAGGTCGAAAATATACTTTCCAAAATCTACAGTGCTTTTGGCGTATAGCCCGAACGGGTAGTAAGACGCGGTGCTAAAAATAAATAAAAAATACAGCGCTGTATCCAGAATAAGAAAGAGGGGTGGGTGAGTTATAAATTACACACTTTTATTTTTCCCCGCATCTAACTACCCGTCCAGCCTATTTGCATTTTAACTATGCTAATGTGGCCGGGATGGATAAGGTAGAGTTCAAAGGAAAGGTATTCATAATTGCGTGGAAGGAGAGTGGAAAACTATTTATAAAGAATCACTTTCAGTATATCCCACCATTATTTAAACCTTGACCTTTCCGTCATCAGTAAACCAGACTACATGAACTTGATATTTAGTCCACGTGCCCACCGGTATGGGTAAGAACACAACCATGACGTCAGCTTCAGTGATCGGGTAGTCTCAGGTGTCACTCTCACAATAGGTTGGATTGCCGGGAACAGGTAAATCAGAGTTTGAATCTCGGTTGGGCGTGCTGAGGGTGTTTATTTTTACAAGTGTCTTTCCACTCACCCTCCATGCAAATGAGGGTACACTTCCTCTCAAGTATAGGTTCCTCATACTTAACAAATACGATTTATTCATAGCTCAAATAAGTATAACCCGAACAGGTAGTGAAACGCAATGACAAAAACTTGATGAAAATGTTTTACTATTTAAAACAATATCATGTGAATATGAGAAAATGTAAACATTATCGGTGGTCGCATTGTTTACTGCGTCACTCTCGTGTTAGATTGGAGGGCCAGTGATGGGAATATTGGGGTTCAAATCCCGGTTGGGTGTATCAAAGTGAGCGAGGATGTTTTTTTCTAAATGGTTACCCACGCTTCCTCCACTTAAACGTGGGTACATTTCCTCTTAAAGTATACTATCCTTAATATTATTCTATTAGCATGATTAATGAATTCATGCGTACAGCCCGAATGGCTACTAATACATGACGAGAAAAAAAATATAGGCCTAATAAAATATAATATATTTAAATATATTTTAAAACTCTATAATAGTTTTATTTGGGTCATCAACCAATTCATTAGAAAATACTTTTGAAAATTCCAAAAATGAGATAGGATGATTCACTAGCTGGCAAGTAGTTTCAGTCCCAATAATTATTCTCAGTATAGTTAATAAACACAAAAGATATTTTATCAAACTGAATTCTTATTTTAAAATTGTAATAGTTGTATTTTTTTTACTATTCTTGCACGTGCATTTCTCTAGAACTACCATACTTCAATGAACATGTAACAATACCAATCTTTTTAATGAGTCCTTAATAATGTTTTATCATTTCACAAGAATGTTTTATACTCCTTGGGTGAGGGTGTATTAACAGTATAGAGACAACCAAAACATCACACTCACAGTTTATTTTTCCTACCGCGTCTTACTACCCATCCTCTGCAGTCTAGTAAAATGCGAGAGTAGCACTTCGGATCATGCGGCCACAGAGGTGGGTTCAATCTCTTTACTAAGGTGCTAGGAGACAAGAGTAAGATTTTGGTTGGCCCATACAAGCCCTAATGTCTCCTATTCAATTTGGCTGTATTTTCTCTCAACACAGCTGAGGGAGGGAACAGCTGGCAAAGTCTATTATTCTGGGAGTTCCTCCTTGATGTTAGAGAAAAATGACCCCAAGGCCATAAGGTTTGGCATCACCAATAATGGTGGTTTTACATCCTGGTTGGAAGAACACTAGTGTTTTTGATTTTGCTAACTCTAATTTCAAAATTCTGAATGCCTTATCTTGTTCTGTTGCTCATTTAAATGTCTTGTCTTTCCGTAGCAATTCTCTTAGAGGTTCACACTTGGTAGCAACATTTGGTATAAACTTAGCGCAATATCCTAATAGGCCTAGGAAGCATCTAAGTTCTTCCCTGATTCTTGGTACTCTACATGTCTCAACTGATTCAATCTTACTTGTTAACGGTTGTACACCCCTTCCAGATACTCTATGACCTATAAAATCAGCTTCTGGTTGAGCCCATACAAATTTTTCTTTATTAAGTGAACTTCCTTTTTCTTCTAATACATGACAACAACTTGTTTAAGCGGTAATCATGCTGTTTTTTGTCTTTTCCGTGTACTAGTAGGTCATCACAGGATTAAAGTATTTGTTCCATTATTTTCTGGAAAAATTCTGGTGCACTGTATAGTCCGAGAGGCGTAGTAAAAGTAGTTATGTATCTAGATGATTCATCCAACTCAATTTGGTGAAAAGCAAATTTAAGTCCAACTTTGAAAACACAATACTTCCACATAGGCTAGGTGCTATTTCTGTATTTGTAGGTATTGGGCGGATCTCCCTATAGACCACCTGGTTAGCAGCCCTCATATCAATACAAAGTCTCAATTGCCCATTGGGTTTTATGCTCTAAACAATTGATGATACACACTTTAATGGCTCATTGACCTTTTCTATAATATCCATTTCTACATATTCTTGTAAGTTCTCTTTGAGCCTTGATGTTAAATGCCTTGGTGTTGTTCTTGATCCACACACTACTGGAATCACACTCTCATATATTCCTAGCTTAAGCTTGTGTTCATTAATTTTACCGACAGTTTCTTTTAGCACTGATGGATATTTCTTTTCAACTATTTCCATTGTATCACTTTCAATAACGGCATTCAATGGGTACCCTAACTTCAGTACCTCCAACTTTCTGGCACCGTTTTCCCCTAGTATTGGTGTTCCCTCACGTCCTACAATGTAAAAACTATTTTCCTGCGCCTAGTGTCACATTTGTAATAAATCTTCCTAGCACACAGGTAATGGTTTAGTGTTACCATACACATATATTGCTTTTTATTTGATATTTCAGTCACCTTTTATTTTCCTCTTTTTAAGCATTTTTCTTGCACCTTCATCAAGTATGTTGCATGAGGTACCAAAGTCTATTATAAATTTAGTTTTAACTCCCTCAAGTTTAACTGTTATTTGGTCAACTTCACTATTTTTACAATTAATCTTGACTGCATACTCTTCTTCACTGCTTTCATTGTCTTTTAGGTTATGTATTTTACTCTTGTTTTTACTTTCCTTACGTTCTCCCTCATACTTGTTCCTGTGTTTAGTTTTACAAAATTTGGCATAATGAACCTTTATATTACATTTTTGAAAAGTTTTGTTTCTGATAGCACAATCTTAGACCAAATGGCTTGTAGATTCCCAACGATAACAAGTTTTTTCTTTGTAACCTCCACAAATTATTAACTTACTTGTGTAGCTGATGAACACTCCATGGTCTTGGCTTGGTGTTCTGATTGTTCAAATGTAAGGGCTATTTGAGAAACTGTTGTTAATGTCAATTTATCGCCTTCTTTTAGGAGAAGCCTATGAAATTCAGATGATAATCACTTTCTTACGACTCGGTTGATTATAGTAATTTCTTCAAATTTTCACAAATTGGAGTTTACACTTTGTGTTTTAAGTCTAGTAGTCAGATATTGTCCTAACGTTTCTCCTACCACTTGAACCACATTTCTAAGATTAAAACGCTAAAAGGTGTAACTCCTTGAAGGCAAAAAGTGAGCATTTAGGGTTTTCATGTATTCTTTATAGGTAGCTTTATTGTCCAAAGACTTGTTCTTCATAAACCATTTATTTTGAACAGCTTCTCCCGCCTGATGATACAAATGAGCCTTCTTTTTCTCATCTTCCTTTATATTTTGTAACGTTGATCGACATCAACATTACAAGCATGAAGGATATACTGGCGAATGAACACTATTTCAACAACACCGAAGAATAAACAATATTGTACTCACCAAAATGCCCCGTTCTCCGTTAGTGTGTCTCGAGTCTCGTTAAACAACAGCCCTGTCCGCGAGCACTATATCCGCACGGAGTGTAAAAAAAAGACTAAACGAGCGATAGGTGTGGCAAGTTGAGCGCGAGGTCACCCGTTGCATCATGGGAATGACCTCGTGATGGACACGTGATGTTCTACGCGCCCCTCCAATGATCTAGTTGTTTCCTTTGGTGACTTACTGTCCCTTCCTTCTGTTCCATGTGATTGTTCTTCGATGTTCTTTAGTTCCCCCTATGTTCCCCTCCTCTCAGAGAATAACGGTTTATATACTGGTGCTGTTGTGTTGTAAACTCACTTCTTGAATCAACCGTGTCACTAGACACTTGCTCTAGGATGGGATTTTTCCCAAGGTATAAATTTATTTGTGGCTGTACTATTCAAAATTATCCTTTCGGAATTATGTTACTGATTTAATTGTAAATTATATACTGAGTATCAATTCCCTTTTCGGCTAGTACGATACAAAATTAATTTTGGACTTACTTCTGTTATTTTGGGTTAAATCACTATTTTTGTAAACATGACGAATTACGTAGCCCAATATGGCGTAATATATCTTATTACTGGTTAATAGTATTATTGGGAGTTTTTGCCCTTCCGGCTTGGTAAATAATGGTTAAAACCATGAGGGACATTATCTTTTGTAGTTTTTTTTTATCTTACATCTTTTAAGGCGTAATGCCTGGATAATATGGGAAATGTTTATAGCCCGTACGGCTAAATATTGTTTATATTTATTTTTTATGGCTAAGTCCATGATTTACTATCTCCTTTAAAAAGATAGATTTTGGTTGCCATAAATAGTTGTGTTTGTAAATTGTAATTCTAAGTCATATGATACAATCCGGTTTTGAAATGCGGATTGTTAGCCTGGGCGGCTAGTTATTGTTGTCATTATAGTGCGGGTTGCCACGGAGACCCATAGAGGGGTCGTATATTAATCTTGAAAATAATTGTTAGGACAAATGTTGTTATGGCAACGGTACAACAGTATTATCATGGGCATAACCCCGTTCTTCATATATCTATATAAATATATATATATTTTTTATTTATTGTTACCTATATTTATATATATATATATAGTTACATTTTTCAAATAAATATTTATTTACTTACATGCAATCTTTAATTTACTATTGCAGGTAAAAAAAGTCATTGTCTTTACTCTGAGGATTCTCGCCTCTTTTCCCCCTTGACTGATAGTACAAAATAACGGGTGATGGTTGAGGAGGCTTCATGACAGCAAATTGTTGTATAGGTCAGACTGAAGGCCTATTCGCATTTATGTGGTCCTACTGCTCTTCTGCAATTAATCATTTGTTATTTTTTATGCCCTCTTTAGTTTATGTATATGTGCGCCTGTCCTTGTCCATTAGAGGAGAAGGAGGGCGGTACAATTTTTGGGTACCAAAAATATCTTAAACAAACGTAGCCATCTTTCCCATCTCTGGGCCACTATGGAATCTTCACCCATTGGGTCAAAACATTTTAAGTTATCAACCATACTTTTTCTTTTATGTATATAAGCATTTCTGAATTCAGCACACAATTAGATTGCTATATTTAACAATTTTGTTTTGTTCTCGTCTCAGTGTAATGTTCTACTTCCATATTGGCTACTTTAATACTAGTCTAGTCACAAAACATATACCTTAGTCTCCGCAACTACTTGTTAGACACTACACTTATTTTAACACAATGCCCAATTTGATCAGTTTCATGAAACTGTTAATATCGATGACTTATTTTTGTAATCTTCAAAAGAATAATATCAAAAGTTTATTATTATTATACAGTTCATCTTAATTCAATAATACGTGATAGCTTTACAGAGCACACAACTAAAACAACTTGCAAGCTACCCGAAGTCAAATATTCCCATCAGAGAAGTCTCTTAAATAAGTATATTTAAAAATCTTTAATTATCTGGGTTTCCACAATTATCCTAGGAAATATGCCACTACAATCATGATCTTGACAAGATAGATTATAAAAATAATACTACAAAATACAACAATACAAAACAAATAGATAATCATAATAGTTTTTACACATTATGCTTTCATAAAATTAACACATCTGCTAATTATTGTAATTTACTAAATCAAATTCAGATAAGATTTATACTTTAGTTTTATATCTAACAACAGAGGTGGCTTGTGACTAAACCTTAAGGAAGGGTGTGCTCTTAAAACTTGTCAAATATGGTATAGGCATACTACAGCTTACCTTATACCAACCTTATACAACCCTGTAATTAACTTACAAACTACACTTAAAAAGTATAAAATTAATAAAAGTTATAAAAGTATAAGAACTCATTTGGTTCGAATCCAAAGACTGTCCATCATGAAATCTACACACATCAGTAAATAAATAAATAAATAGATTAAGGCCACTCTCACCATCTCTTGTCCAACTGTCATCACTGTGACATGGACCAAAACCCCCCTTAATAATTGACATTAATTAAAATTGTATGCAACCTTCTTAATAATGTAACATTATCAATAAGTCTTATTTTTCAACTCAACCAGTGATTGATCAACATCACGTGGTTTCCAAGCAAGTATTCTTACAATATTTGAGTTGACTTTGATATTCATTTCTTGGATTTCTGCGTCCATAACATTAAATGTTTTGCGAGATCACAGTTTGTTTTGTCATGTTATTTCGAAGGTTTATATTTATAAAAAAAATCTTTTTCAAACAAGTAAACGAAAACACTCGGCAGAGTCGAACACTCTACAATAATAGCACTGCTAACTGCACATATCACGGTCTCACACAAGCAGAGTGATGGCAGGTTGTCAAGGCCATGAATTTTGACTCACACACAGCTTGGGCGCTTTGACCAGCCATCTTACAGCTACAGATACACGGCAGGCACACTTTACCATACCACATGTTACCTTACCTTTTCACGTTGATGTGATTATGGTTTTACTAATTTCCTCATTAAACTGGGGAAATAATGTAACAAAAATATGTAACACATTTATGTTTTTTATAATGTAATGAAAAATAAAATAAAATTGGTATTAATTTCCAAATGTTGCTTTGTTTCTTGAGAGGAAGGGATGCCCTTGAGCCCTCCCTCATGAGCCGCCACTGTATAAAAGAAATACATAAGTGTTTAAGCATTTTTAAGAGGATATACACCATCTTCCCCCTGCAAAGATTCGCCACTGGTTGAAGGAATATTAGCTTTGAACTGTTTTATTTTCTTCATTTCTATTTATGAATTTAAAATAAATGAAGGATCTCAAAATTTTATGTTTCTTTTGATTCGACTATCAATGATTTCCGGCAACATACGTTCTATATAAAATCTCTTTAGCTTTGGTAACATTGTATCCTTCCAAAACCATAAGAGCAATGTTATCTAAATATGGGTGATTTATCATTTAATTGTCCAATAAAATCTGTAGCTCTGTAAAAATTACAAACCTAGCTTGATGTGTTTGGTTCTAAATTAAGTATATTTGTTTGTTTAAGTAAAACGGTCTGTTTGAAAGTAAGTCTACAAAACCCTCTTCTACACCCTTAAACCCTGTACAGGTGAGATCAAATATAAAATACCATTTGCCAAGAAGAACTAGGCAGAATCCAGTATGGTTGTTCTAATTTTAACAATAGCAGAATTTATTTTAATTTCTAATTTGAACAATAAGAGAATTAGTTTTATTCTTTTCTTAATTTAATATTTAGTAATCTAATTTTTTTATTTATGTCTCTGAAATTTTTGATTATATTAATGTCGCCTATTCAAATACAACCTGTATACCAGCAAGAAATTTAATTTTAAGTTAATTATTCTGTCACTTTATTTTATTTTATTTTTAATTCAAGTTATTTAGATATATCATATTAAACTTAGCTATAGCTATTATACTTCTTTAATTGTTTACTTATCACCTATAATTGTACAATCTTAATATATCTTTTGTTTGTCTAGTTATTATATTTCACATTGTTAAATTTTGGAAGCATGGCCTCAGAAAAAGCTACAAAACACCCCTGACTGGTAGGTTTAGCACTCCAACCCTTTCAGTTAGCCGCACACTCCCCCTCCAATGTCGTTGCCACCCACAGATAATAGATTATGATTTCTTTAAAGTAGTGTCTCAAATTTCTATATAGCACAACTGAATGTTCAATCTCGAGTCTGAAGTATTGATGAGTTTAGAGATATCTTGGTGAGTAACAAAAGAAAAATCTGTGCAATTACTGAAACTTGGCTAAAACCTGTAATACCGGATTCTATTACACATATTTCTGGATGCAAATTAATAAGGTGAGACAGGATAGGAGGAAAAGCTGGAAGCGATGTTTGTAACCTGGCGTAACCAAACTCCCCAAATGTGGAATTCTTAAATGGTATACTAGATCTTGTTATTTAAAACATATACTCAATCAATCTACAAGGAGTACATTAAATACACAAACACTGAGAGACCTAATAATAATAAAAAATCTAATAAAGTTTCTTATGTCGCAAAAAATGAGTGCTTAGGCTTCAGTGAACACAGCATAACGTACCGTTCAAATGATTTAGCTGCCCCAGTTTTAATCAAAACTAGGATAACTATTAGAGATTACAAACCTTTTATTCTGGAACATTTTGTATCCAATTTAAAGGTAGTTTCACGGGAAGATGTAAAAAGGGCCAAAACTGTTGATGTTTTCAACAACAAGATTATTTGTATTTTTGACAAACATATACCTTTAAAGAATATTCAAAATATAAACAAAAATAATCTACCCTGGTTGAATTTGGAAATAAAACATGGCTAAAAGTCATACATAAAAATGGGAAGATTTTGAAATCAAGTCTTGAAGTTGATTATGAAAATGATAAATACTGCTGGAATCAGGTAAAAAGACTCAATAAAGAAAAAAGAGATGTATTATTTCACTAACCTAGCAGAAGCATATTTTAATAATTCTAAGAAACTTTGGGATGATCTAAAAAAAAGTTCAATATGATTCTTAGCAATGATAAGTGCATTCTTGAAAACCTCAATACATGATGACATAAATAACTACTTTATGTCGGTATGTTATGGCAATAGTCACAATTACAGAAATATAAATAAAAGTATTAGTGGTAATAACAGAAATGAAAATAGTTATAGGTTTAGTCATTGGATTAGACAATATTAAACTTATAAATTATAAAGCTATGCTTGTTATGCTTTATGCAATAACTAACATAGTAATTTTTCTTTAAGCACGTCACATATCCATACTTATGGAAACCAACCAAGGTAATCCCTTGCCCCAAATAAACAATCCAGTGAAGTATGTCCACCCCAGAGCTATTAGTATTTACCCTACATTGTCAAATATTATAGAAAAAGTGAAACATAAGCAGCTGCCCGAATAATTAGAAAAAAGCAACTTCTTATTCACATGTTTCATTTGCACCCGGATATTAAGGAAGTGAAAGTTATAAATGAGGAACTAAGCATTTTGTCGAATTGGTGCAACGTATGTTTCCTGAAGCTTAATGTTAGCCAATTTGCTTACATGTTGATAGGTAGTGATACTTTGCTTAATAGAATGTGTTTCAATTCTATCATATAGATTGATAGTGTGTCGTTGCTCAAGGTAAAGCACTATGACAACTTAGGATTAGTATTTGATGAAAATCTAACATGGGGGAAACATGTCTCTCTTGTGCACGAAAATCGTATTATTGTTTAGAGCAGTGGTTCATAAGGTGTGTTCCGCAAAGGATTTCCTCGTGCTCCACGAATAGAACAGAGAGAAAAAAAAATAGCACAATCTCAAAATTGTGTGTTTTTAAGCCAATGAACTGTGTTTAGGTACCATAAGTATTGGGTATAAACTATTCAGCTCTAGCAGCATGCTGTGAATCAGTGTAGATAACAAGTATTATAAAGGCGAAGTGCATATTGTCATGCATCACCTGAGTCAGTTTTGGCCACCCGCACCTTCTTGGAACTGTGCAAAACATCTAAAATGTAGGCGAAGCACACAGACTGCACATGGTGAAATCAGACGGATACCCGACGGTGCCAGGTAACCCTGTCTCTATGAGAAATTTGCCGCCACGCTTCAGAGCCGATGGTTAGCTTTTACACCTTTCCAGAATTATGTAGGTGCTAAGTGAAAATACGTTGCCATTATGCCAAAGACACGTATGTGCAAAATTGGTGTTTTGATTAAATTATATTTAAAGCTCCAATTTTCATTGACTTTCAAAGGGAAAAATTAAGTTTAGACTATATAAATTGACAAAATAGTTTGTGCTTTTGCTATACAATAATATATTGACTAACAACAGGTAAAAACAGCAAAAAACATAAATATAAAACGCGAAAGAAAGCTTATCTACAAGTACTGAGACGAGTAAAATTTTTTGAAAATCCCTTACCTACCAAGGGGATTGAATTATTCTACCATCAGAATTTAAATATTTAAAATATTGGAATATTTTCAGAAAAAGGTGGAAGAATTATTTGGTGGGCAAAGCAAAATTTTTAAAATTGAGCATCAAATGTCTATACAAAAGTGTAACAAAACTAGGCTATTATAAATAAGTTATAACATCAAGTCTCAATACATGTACTACTCAACCTCTTATAATATTTAGACTAATATTATAACAAGTAACTTTCAGATTTTAAGACCGGCCATGAACTGAAATTTGAATGAATGGGTTGGACGGGACAGAGACGGATGGATGAATGAATGAATGAATGAATAAATAAATAAACCAATAATGAATAAATAAACTTAATAATCATACATATTAAATATATTCATAATATGAAACCTATTATTATTAAACTAATATCTATCAGATAGTAATAAGGTATATAAATGTATTAGTATTATTATTATTATTATTATTATTATTATTATTATTATTATTATTATTATTATTGTTATTGTTATTATTATTATTATTATTATTATTATTATTATTATTATTATTATTATTATTATTATTTAGAGGCCCATCGTCAAAATGAGGTCATTAGGTTCTTAACATAATATGAATACATTATATTTATATTTAGGAAAAGCCACCCCCAGTTCACCCGACTGAGATTCGAACCTCGATCTCCCCGTCCTCAGAAGTCGAGCTCAACACGACAAGCGTGTTAGCCAATTATGCCACCGAGGTGGGTTATATATATATTAATGTAAAATTAAGAAAAGAAAGGAGGGTTAAAGGAGGTGTGAGGTAAAGAAGGAAGAGAGAGAGAGAGAGAGAAATAAAGTACAAGAAATAAAATGAAAGTGGCAAACAGCTCGTAAAGGAAGGAAAGATTAAATCACAAGATCACTAACAAAAGTTGGGATAGGGAGCAAAAGTCGGTGATAAACAACTTTTTCATGGATGAAGAAATGAAAGGACAGACCATAAACATCAAGGTAATACCAAATATGTCCTTAGATAGTGAGCAAAGGTGTTGGTGACAAACCTAATGGGATGGGAATGTAGGAGAAAGGTAGTAAGACCAGAAAAAAAATAAAGGTGTGGAGGCTAAAAAATGAAGAGTAGAGAGAACTGTACCTAAGAAAGGCAAGAAGCTTGATACCCAAGGATGAGATGCAAAGTGTAGAGGTTGAATGGGAAAGGTTTAAAAACAATTTGGTGGGAGTTGCAGAGGAGGTAAGTGGGAGGACAAGTGATGAGAGAAAGTGGAAAGAGACAACCTAGAGGAACAACAGGGTGAAGGAAGTAGTGGAAGAGAAGAATAAAGTATTCAGAAGAATTTTCAAGAATAGGAATGAGAGAACAGATAAAGAATATAGGGAAAAGAAGAAAAGAGAGAAGCAAGTTTTACAGGAAGACAGGAAGGATTGGATGCAAAAATGGACAGAAATGATGAAACGGGACGTGGAAGGAACTAAAAAGGTGTAAAATAGCCAAGTAAGAAACAGGAGGAGGGAGAAAAGACAAGTAGTTTGACCGACAGATGAAGAAGGAAGATCGTTGAAGGCAGGAGAGGAATTAATGGAACTATGGATGAGATATTTTGAAAAGATGTTCAACCTGGAATAAGAAAGGGATGAGAGTCAAACAGAGGAGCAGGAAGAAATAGCAAGAGAGGAGAAAGACGTCCACGTGGAAAGAGATGGAGTACACATTAAAGAGGATGAAACAAGGAAAAGCACCGGATGTGGATGAACTGATGGTGGAAATGATAAGAGCTGCAGTTGAAGTAGGAATATAATGGTTATACAGGATGGTGAGAGTGGCTTGGAAGGAGAAAAGGGTAATGGAAGACTGGAAAAAGGTAGTTATAATACCTTTTATCAATAAAGGATCTGGGAAGAGGTGTACAATTATAAGGTGATAACGCTGGTGTGCCATTGTACAAAAATATTTGAGAATATACTGGAAAAGAGAATAAGAAATAAAATTTAAGGAAGATGGAGAGAGGAACAGCACGGATTTGAAGAACAGAGGTCTACAATAGAATAAATCTTTGCATAATACTACAGTTGATGGAAAGACGGTATAAATATGGGAAATACTTGGTAATGGTATTTATGGATGTGGAGAAGGCATATGGTAGCGTGGATAGAAATAAAGTTTGGATAATGATGGAGGAGGCTGAATTGGAAAGAGGAGTGAAGTGAGGGTAATGATATGGAATATAAGGCATAGTAAAGCTATAAAGTTGGATGGAGTAGAGCTGAGAAAAGAACAGAACGTAAAATACCTTGGAAGCATGAATGAGGGGTAAGGTGAAAGGCGATAGGATTTAATGAGAAGAGGAATGCAGGGATAATTGTTCAATAGTTGTGTGAGATACCTGCTATGGTGAAGAGAAGTGCCCTTTAATTGTAAGCAAGTGTTGTAAAGGGCATAATTTTTAAGCTTTGTCATATATGCAGCAGAAACATGGACATTGAATGTAAGAGAGACTAGGAAAGTGGAGGCTTTGGGGGATGAGGTTTGTAAAGAGCATGTTAGCTGTCACGAAGAGAAACAAGATTAAGCATAAAATTATCCGGAAAAGAGTGGGGGCAATAGGGAGTTTTTTTTATATATTTCTACTATTTTCTCAGTTTCTAACAATTCTAACATGAGTCCTATTTTTCTACAAACGCTAATTGCTAAATTTTCTTGTATCCCTTTTATTTAATTTATCTAATCTGGTATTATTGATCCTAGTACTTTTTAAATCTAAGTTCAAATTTTTGTTTCCACTAACTATTTTTGTATCACTCTGGTCAGTCCGCCTCGGGTATTTTTAGTTTCCCCGGTACCCTCCATACCTGTCAGTCCTAGAGCTCACTGGGCACTCTCCAACTGTGGCGAGAGTTCCCCTATTCACCATTAGGAGATGGAGATGGAGCTACCTACTAGTGAAACCACTGGCGGAAAATCTAAACTTAATATATACTAATCTAATCTAATAAGATTTAATTATTTCCCTAATCTATCCTAGTAACTGGTTTATTCCTAGAACTAGCCTACATTACTCTAGTGTTGGGCAAAACTTTTTATATTATTCCTTAATATTACTTTAGATCTTTCTGGTGCACGTTGGCTGCATTTGCAACTGTCCCTTCTTTCGATGATTTCAGAGGCCCATCCGATGCTCTCTCCATCTTATTTTTGGTTCCCAAGAGTATGGAATTGGATTGCCTTGGGATGAGCTCTGTCATCATCTTGAATCATCTTCCCGGATTTGAGCAGCACACGCCGACTTTCTGGTTTGGCTGCCCTTTTCTTCAGTCACCTCAGCGACTGGAAACTCCGGCGACGGAATTCCTTCCAGACGCACTGCGGTTAGTCTCATCTTGTTGCTTCTGCTTGCCAGTTTCTTCTGTTACTAATAATTTGTTCGGATCCTACTGTAGTGAATGTACCGGTTTTTGTAACTCTGGTTTTCTCATAGATGTCAGAAAGCTCTTTTTTACATTTTCATTGCCCCTCTAAAATTTTTGCTAGTGTTTTTCCTATTCTCTTACATGCCGATTTAACTGTGGTCTTCAAATCCTGAATCGCCACCTCTGTTTTTATCTGAGCCATTGCTATTTCCCCGTGAATTCTTTCCATAAGTGTAATCCAATAGACACACCCCTAATATCTTACCTCTAGTAGTTGGGCATACTGTTTTCGTCCCGTTTATATGTTTCTCTCCACCTTTACTATACCTTCTTCCAAATATAATATAATTACCTCATAAAGCGAAAAGAGGTTTTCCTTATAGAGAGATATATTATATATTCAAATCCAATGTCTTTTCCTGAGTTTGTACATTATGTTATACCTTTTACATGTTCCTATCAATGTGTCCTATCATTCTTTACAATTTAACATTTTCTCCCTTTTGTGTTTTTTTGGTTTCCTCTTTTAGTAAGTTGCGTTGCGCGTTTCACACTCCTCCCTGATGAGTTCTGATAGAATGAAACCTAGGGAAGGGGATTGGGCGGTGACAATATTTTGTTTAAGAATCAACCATTACTTCTTTGTCTAATGGCAGCAATGTAAAGTGTGAACTGTGTTCTTCTTTTCATTGTAAAAGCCATATTGTGTTTGTCCCTTTTATGTGTTTCTATCCACCTTTACTATACCTTCTTCCAAATATAATACTATAGTAGTTGGTGTGATATTCTGATTAGAATTTTTAACACCTGCGTTCATATCTTTATCTAGTTGTTACAGTTAATCTTTTTCTCATTTCTCCCTTTCCTTTTAATGGTACTTCTCATTTCTCATAAATTTCATTATATTTTATGCTGTTGACAAGAGATATCCTATCTATTTGGTCCCAACAAAATTGCAATTATTCAATAATATTGCCTAAGTGATCACTTACCTTGGGTAATCAAACTCCACACAGTACTGGAAATTTACCATCTAAGTATAACTTTGTCAGCACTAGCCATATCTGGTAGCAAATTTTTCTCTCTATATAGATTGTTGATGATATATCCTTCTCGGATAGAGTTGTCAGGTAGCGTAGTCACAACCCTGGCTTTGAGCTTGTAGTTATGTAAGCAGAATATTTTATGTTGGTTCCTCAAAGTCCTCAAAGCCATTCAATTTAAATGATCACATCCTGATTAATACTCCATTTTCATTTAAATGCATGTCCCGGATATCATTATATTTTACATATTACGCACATGATAATTTTATTTCTAGCATTGAGCAAAAACACAGGCAGAAAATTTATACTATATTTTAATTTTAACTAAGATTATGATTTATAATGACTATATGATAATTTAAGTTGCAATAATTGTAATAATAATCGCGAGGTTCTGCCACCCAACCAAAGACACATTTTAACTCTACAAGACCTCTCTTCTGAGTGTCCTGCATCACCT
>JBCFYV010006083.1:0-13681 GCA_039000515.1 Timema cristinae
TGTTACTTACATTTGCATATTTCTATTGTTATCTTTTCTAAATAAACATTCTTATAATCATTCAAAACTTTAATTTATTAATTCTATGTAAATAAGTTCTTACTTTAAACATAAGATTCTCGACCTCCTCCCCTTTGCTCATAGTACCAACATGGCGGATGATAGTTAAGGAGAGTTCACGGAAGCGCAATCGTTGTATAGACCAGAGAGAAAGGCCTATTCACTTTTATGCAGTCCTGTCAGCTCCTCTGCAATTTATCGTTTGTTATTGTTTATATGTTTATTTTGCTTTTATGTAATGTGCGCCTGCCCTTATCTATTAGAGGATAAGGAGGGCGGTATAGTACTATTGATTTGTATTTAGGCGTGTCTATGCTACCCGTTAATAATTTTATTAAAAATTTGAATAATACAGTGTCGGCTACTAAGTAATCTGTGTGTTCTTTTGTGAATATTATTTCGGTGTATGAGCGTGCTATCCTCGGAAAATATACAGGTTTTTAGTGATCTTTGAACAATTATTGATCTAATATAACCTTAAAGCGGGTGATAAAATAAAATAGAGTGTTTCTTATTGATATATTACATTATTCGAAAATGTAAGTGTATCAAGACTATAAAATCTTTTAACCCCAAGATTGTGGTGTGTTGCCCTCTAGGTTAAACCTCGAGTTTTAGAATTTTTATAGTAGGCCTATTCAAAAAATATCTGTGAAGTGTAATTAAAATTACTTGCGAGTCTTTCACCAGTGCTGATTAAATAAATACCAGGCTAAGACTTCAAGTTATAAGTTATTGTATTTTTATTAGAGGCTTTGTTACAACTGTTTAATAGGAGTGAATCTTAAATAGATTTGGTTTAATTCTATATTGTATCCCGCACAGCGACGTTGGTGAGTTTGTTTATTAATTGTATTTTCCAAATATATGCATATATCAGTAATTTATCATAGACTTTCTTACAACTTAAGTCTCAAGTTTTTTTTTATAGTTCTTTAATTTCATTTTACGTTGTCCATGATTATGGTATTTTAATTCCGAAACATGGAAGAATATAAATCAGCACAAGGAGTAATGGGATTGAAACAAAATAAGGCTTAGATTGTATAAATAACCTTATAATAACAATTATTATATTTTTCATAAACTTTGTAACTAGAACATTTTCATTGCTTTATTTAACCTTATTGGATGATGCTAACCTATTAATTAATTTTATTAACTAATTTACAACAATGTTGATCTTTAAACTATGTTTTTGTCCTTAATTTGTTGTAGCCAAGATTTGTAAATATATTATAGTATTTTATGTTGTAATAATGAACTCTCTAGTGAAATAGACTGCATTGAGACTCCAATAAAAAAATAATAAAATTAATAGTAATAAAAAATCTTCGTGGTGTCCTCTGGGGGATTGAAACTGGGCAAGGAAATATTTTTATCAGGCTGTACTCTGGAAGCTCCCTTTCTACACTCACCGACCAGATGCTGCGGATCTCCACGGCTCGTTCAGGTAAGTGTCTAGTGAGTCACCAGATCTCCGCTGCTAATGTGAGAAGGGAAAGAGGGGCTTTTTTTCAATGGCTATGGAAATTACATAGAAAATCTCGGGGTTAATATTTTGCAAGTTAAAACCAAAACTTTTAATTTGAGAAAATAAAACTTGGTATCCTAACCACCAGACGTTATGGTACGTTATAACATTAATTCACATAAGGAATATTGGACATAAAATCAATTAAAAAATAGTATTCCTGACTTTGGTGGCAAAAAAATAATTAATTAAAACATTTATAATCGGGCAATAAAATAATTGAGTAAAGAAAGGAAAAACATATATATATAAAAAACTGGGGCCTTGCAAGGTCCAGCACTTGCAACCACTGATCCAGTCCAAGTACGTAGAGTTATTCACTAGTTTTGGTTTAGCGGGAAGAATCTCGGAGTACTCAGTAGTCCTGGTTTTTTGTAATCTCCGTAATTCGCGGGGTAGCCGTCCCGGAAAGCCGCGATAGTTTCTTCCCGAAGACTTGCCGTCCCTTCTCCCCTGGTCCGCGATCTATCGCCAGTACCTAGAAGGTTACCACTTAAAACTCATTTTTATTCTGGAGCACAAATCCAAAACCAGCATCTTCCTTAGTAACTTATCGCGCCAAACCCTTTCTTCTCGATCCTTTTCCACTTCCCGGTATCATTTTAGCGGCCTTTGATAAGGCCCCCCCAGTAGCATTAAGATAAAATATTTGAAAAAACAGGTGAGTGATATAAGGAAAATTTGCAAGAAAAAACAATTTATCAGGAACAGGAAAGACGACAGAAATAAAATGGGTTTGATGAAGTTGGGAATCCAGAACGATAAATAAGGTCAAAAGGTCAGAATTTGCCCAAAACATCCAATTTTCAGGTCGGGCGGAAGTCCATCAACCCAAACCATGTGTCCATTATGCTCACTCCCCTGTGCGAAAAGATTCTGACGCTCAGGTATGAGGAGGGGAACCACGTTGGACTCACTTCTCTGTTCGTGCAAGCGCAGTGAGGACCGGACAAGGTATTTGATCCAGTCGTCTGAAACTCGCTGGCTTCCTCTTCACTTGAAATGAGTTTGTAATAAATCCTCCAGGTAAGTATGCGTTCAGTTTGAGGTTATATAAATGTTATAAATTTAAATGATATAAAAAATATATATATGGACCGTGCAGAGCTTACAAAGAGACATGAAATAAATATGAATAATAACATCGAAATTGTTTGAAACGTGTTAGTTCGTAGTAGTCCGCTAGGAGCGGTAAATGCCCTCTGTACAACCAAAGCAGATCAGCTCTACCAACTAAAATTAACTTTACTAATAATAATTTAATATTAAATACAGAGGCTAATGGAACTTTGTTACAATATGTGTATTTTAGCCTTGTCGTGAACCCATGTTTTAATTCAGTTGATTGTATATAACTTTATTGAAAATTTATATATATATATCAATTTGTAACTCATTAAAAGCAAAATAAAATCAATCTTTTGAATTTTAAAAGTCACTTAATTCATATACCAATTTTAAAACTATCTAATTCATTCAATTGGAAAGCTATATATTTTGTTATAGCTATTCCTGAGTTTTCCATCTAAGGTCCAAGTTTACTTCCACTCCTTACTTTAAAGTACTTTCGAATGTTTTCTGATACGTATTATTATTATTACTTTTATTAGCACCGTTTCTTACTACCCGTTCGGTTTGTACGCACTTACGCTAGGGTGACTGTGAGATGAAATGGAGGTCTTACAGTTTAACATGGGATCCGAACCATCGTGGAGACCTGGCATTCCACAAATTCACAAGTTGTTATTATAATACACGTTTTTCAGAGGTGAAGGAAGGTTTTGGCAACTAGATAAATTTGTGCCAAGATCGAGGAATGAACCCCGGACCCCATCACAGAAGTCTGACACTTTAACCCTAGACCACCAGGTCACCAATATGTTGTAATATTGTTAAAAAGGTTTAAGACTTTTTTCTTCAATGTGTAGTAATAGACATTCAGATTTTTCACATTTATAATGTTGTTATTAATACTAATATTTTTTTAAAAAGGGATTTTTTAATTAAAAATTATTTATTCATTACAATAAAAACTAATATGGAATTTAATGCTAATTTTTATTTTAAATTTATATTCTTTAAAAAATTAATAATTAATACTACTCCATCAACATATCAAGGTTACCATACATAGAAAATAAATAGAACAGTCTCATAGGTTTGTTGTATAGACCTAAAATGTGACTGTCAGAAGTGACAGCTGCTAAACACATTTTTTTGCAGACAATATGGTTTGGCGTAGGGATACATAATTTGGTCTAGTAACTTTTCAGAGCTATCAGTCAGCACCAAAGAAGTCGTGTGAGAGGTATATACACGAAGATAAAAATACAGGACCAGACTCGCCTGCCCAGGACCGGAAATACGTACCGCGAAAGATAAACCGTTAAAAAAAAGCACACAATAGACGCCAAACAAAATTTCTTGGCGCCAAAACAACATAGTAAACATAGTTCAAAATAAAACCACTCTACAACTATACAAGCCCCAAACAACAATTCAGGTTTAGAGTTAATGTTTTAGAAATAAGAATAAAATATTCGATATATTAAAATATGCAGTTAATGCCCTTGTTGTTTACATTTTGCCAAGACTAAAATATATTTAAAATTCGTTATTAGCTAATATAATGTTTTCAGAAACGATATCATATTTAAAATTCTATGGCTAGAATTAAAAAAAATAGTTTCAAACTTAATTACATTTGTTTAAATGACAAACTGCGTGTAGTAATTTTTGATTAAATTATCATTTAGGTTATATGTTTGTGGGAAGTATTACTATTTTAGATTAAAATACTTATAAGTGTTGTAACTAGTTATGCTCGTCAACCATTTTATTAACGCATTTATTTCGTTTAATAATACAAAGATATATCAATACAAATTAGCAACGATGTTGAAATACCACATTTTCTTTAGTGTGTGTAAGAGAAAAGGAGATACCCGAAGGTTACCTACTCTCTCTTACACAATGGTGCTCAGACGACCGATCGAAAATTTTATCCGTAGAAGTCAATCCATAATTACTGTCTATCAGTAAAATGTAAACTTGGACTTTCAAATTTCTATTCAAAACTTAAATTGAGCGCGTTACTCCCCAACGAATATAACGCCATTTGGCTTCAATGTCTGACCAAAGGAACTAGGGAGTAGCCAGACCCATATATCTTAGATTCTGGTATTTAGTAGCTCCTGGTATGGTTTTTTTTTTATCATTCAGATTTTTTTTCTCTAGAAGCTTTTCTTTTCTGTGAGCTGGGAATATAATATTATAGAAAAAAGTTTCTGTACTTATAAGACCATACCAGGGCTGGTCCTTCTGGTCGTAGTTTCAAACACGCGAGAGCTAACGCGTTTGTACCATTATAAATGTAAATCCTAACGAATGCTTTTTAATGTAATCATACTAAAGTACTTCAAATACAATAAATATTCAAATACAATAAATATATTCCAGAAATAAGTTTTCATTTAAATTCTACAAAAAAATATTGAAAATTTAAAATGTTTTTATGATTTGGTGAACCATGGAGGAAGGAGTGTTGGCGTGATTATAATGGGGTAAAAGTACCATGTTAAAATGCAATCCTTAATATAGGAAATTAAGTGTAACAACAAATATTAATAATATATAGAGAAATAGGGATATTAAAATATTATTAGGAAATTATGATTTTGGAATAATATCACACCTACTGTGGAAAGATTAGAAACTTTACAAGATTTCAAGTAGAGGGACACACGTACTATCACGAAACCATATGAAATATTTAAATTCCATTTTGTAAACATGTGTTTTCAGGCTGAATTAAAAAAATAATTGTTTGTCTTTGCTAATAAAAGAAATAATCAACAAACTTAATCTTCTTGGAAATGAGTTTGACTAATAAAAAAACTTCTTATTTATTAATCATGATGGTAATCTTAAGTAGTTTCTTAACGTCTCCTGTAGCTGGCTTTACTTGAATAAATTTATAATTTTACTATACCAAAAATATTTTCAAAACATTTCTTCTTAAATATCTTGGTTGATATACTAGAATGTCAATTAAATGTAAAAAAACAGTAGATTGTGGGTCAAAACTAGTTATAAATAAATAAAATTAACTTTGTGTATGTTAAACAAAGCATATTTTTAACAAAAAAAAATCAATTAATCATTAAGTCACTAAGTGTGTTAAAAACTCTTTTGATTACTGATTATTGTGATATGTGCTGATATTTTATTTATCATCAATATTAATTCTTTACACGAAAATAATGTTTCTTTATGGTTCACGATACAGTGTTTTTAATGTTAAATGAAACATAATTTTGAATATTTCTACCACTTGACGAAGAAGGCCATGGTTGAAATAAGAGAAACGAGAAAATTATTTTTGTAAGGTTTTCAGCATTAAAATGAATTCAAATAAATTATCAAAGAATCATCTGACAGAAGAATTCCACAACCACATAACCGTTTTTCTAGGAGAAAGAAGAGATGAGCAGGGTGACAACATGCGACTTTAAAACCAGATATAACCATTAGTTTAGCATTGAACCGTTAGAGAGCACTCCAACCAATAAAACATGAATCACGTTATAAGTTATGACAAAAGATGGCAGTAACAGATATGAATAAATTTAATTGTTTCACAAATAATAGTTAATCCATTATTTGTGAATTAAGTAAATAATAATGTTAATGTAAATAATATATTTTATTTGGTCTTTAATATTAATTGTGTGTAAAAAGAGATCCATCAGCGGAATGAACACACATGGTGGGGATCATCGTTATTATCGAATTACATATATTTAAAGCTAGATAATTACTCCTCTACACTACCGCCATGTTTAAGAGACCACAGTTTATTTATTTGAATCTGCGGAATGAGCACACACGGTGGGAAATATATTTATAGGTGTAAAAAGAGACCCTTCAAGGTCGTGGAACCTGGTTCTGCCGTTATTTTCAGATTGATTGCCTTTAAACTATAATAACCTAATACAGATATGTTGGGTGCTAGTTTAAGGCGCCACAGTTTCTATACTTGAATCTGCGGAGCTAGCACACATGGTGGGAATAATAGTTCTACATATATATAGACGACTCTACATAAGTGTGGATCCCGGTTCTGCCGTTATTTTGGATACATGCCTTCAAATCGATTATAAACTCGAAATTAATACGGAATGGTAATGCTAAAAAAATAAAAAGAGTTTAAAAAATATATTTTGTTAATTTTATTTTACTCATTTCTATTGTTTTAATTTCGGCCCAAAATATATAGTTTAATATTAATTTATTATTATTATTATTATTATTATTATTATTATTATTATTATTAGCACCACGTCTTACTATTATTATTATTATTATTGTTTAACGGCCCATCGACACATCTAGGTCATTAGGGCCTTGAAATATATTAAAAACATAATAAAATCCCCATAGGGGAAAGAGATAAAACATTCACCATCTGAGACACTCCATAGGAGTGCTCAAATGGACTCTTGGTATAAATTAAGTGATACACCTGCTAAAAAAAAACCACAAGTGTATCACTCCATTAAAAAGACAAAACAAACATATTAAAATATAACACGTTATAAAGACAAAACATGTTAAAATGATAATACGTTAAAAAGACAAAACAACATGTTAAATTGTAATAAAACTGTTATAAGGATCTCAATATGAGATAATATCCAAAAGAGCCACTTTATAAAAGTGACTCAAATGGCATTAAAAAGATCCGCCTGGCGTATAAAACGGAGTAAACAAATAACTCCATCCGCACTATCGCGTAATAAAAAACGTAAGTCACCTTTAAAATCAAGAGCCAGACGGATAGGGGCTAGTTTGCGACACTCCACCAAAATGTGATGCACACTAAGGGGAGTATCACAAAACTCACACACTGGAGGTGGATCCCCTCTTAGTAAAAAACTATGGGTCAATGAAGTATGCCCGACGCGGAGTCTCGTCACGATGACCTCCTCTCTTCTAGACTTTCGTATAGAAGAGGGCCATCGCGACACACCGTCCCTGATGGACCGCAGCTTGTTCTGAGCAGGGGTCGAGACCCACTGCTCGTGCCAGGTGCGTAAGACTCCACGCCAAACATAACCCTTTAGATCTAAAAACATGACACCCAAACTCGCCTCCGGAGGCATACGTGCTGCCTCCTTGGCTGCCTGGTCCGCCAGTTCATTTCCTGGAAGACCAGCGTGACCAGGAATCCAGCAAAAGGCGAGCCGGGTGCTTAATGAATCAATTTTTAAAATTTGTTTGTGAATCATCTGCACGAGAGGATTCCACGAGTAGAGAGTGGACAATGCCAACAGAGCATTCATGGAATCCGTGCAGATGAGGACAGAACGGTGACTACTTCGGTAAACAAAACACAAAGATTTAAAAATGGCATATAATTCAGATGTAAAAACACTGGTTTCATTAGGTAAACCAAATTTAAAATTGGATCCTTCCACAACAATAGCACATCCCACGGAGACTCCAGATTTAGAGCCATCAGTGTAGATGCGCTCAAATCCGTAAAAGCGAGTGGAGAGGAGCTCATTAAAAGTCCTCTCATATACAAAGTTTGGGGTGGTCGCTTTAGGGAATTTGGCAAGATCAAAATGTCATTTCGGAGGGCGTATTTTCCAGGGAGAAACTCGACCTGGTGATGTGGGGATAGCCTTTGGCAGGACTATCCCACACGTGTCGAAAACAGATAGCATCCGGATCCCAACCGGCCTTGTACTACGCCATTTAGTTTCATACAAGACACGGTTAGGGGGATGAAATACAGGGCGGTAAGCAACATTATTTGGCATGCAATGCAGTTTCGACACGTAAGATGCCAGGAGGTAAGACCGCCGGTAAGAAAGAGGGGGCTCACCGGCGTCAGCACAGATGCTGACGACTGGACTGGTACGAAAAGCACCAGTAGCCAGTCGAATGCCAGCATGGTGGACGCTATCGAGCATCTTTAACGCCGAGGGTCTAGCGGAACCATATACAAAACTGCCGTAATCAAGTTTTGATCTCACCAAGGCTCTATAGAGACGCATCAAGGTTTCCCTATCAGCACCCCAAGAGCGACCACTCACAACTTTAAGTAAATTCAAAGCTTTAATACACCTCGCTTTCAGGTCTTTGATGTGGGGGATCCAAGTTAGTTTAAAATCGAATAAAAGTCCCAGGAACCTTAAGGTCTCGGAGACAGGTAAAACAACGTTGTTCATTAAAATATTGGGGGCTGGCTGTATTCCACGTAATCTATGGAAGTGGACGACAGTCGTCTTGGCCGCAGAGAAACGAAAGCCATTACGAGATGCCCACAACCATAGATTGTTTACAGCGAGTTGTATCTGTCGTTCAGCCCTGTGGAGACTTGATGAACTGCAATAAATTGCGTAGTCATCCACAAAAAGACATGAACGGACAGGTACGTGCACGTTGTCCACGATGCTATTTATCGCGATAGCGAATAACGTAGTGCTTAAAATACTACCCTGAGGCACCCCATTTTCTTGAATAAAATCATCGGATAAGGTGTTGTTTAACCTTACCCGGAAGTGTCTATCAGACATAAAATTATATATAAAAATAGGGAGGTTCCCCCGGAACCCCTAATTAAACAGGGTTTATAAATTCCGTACCGCCAGGTGGTGTCGTGTAAAAGACGACAGCCAAGCGGTGCTGTTTATGGAGGAAAGCGTCACGAGCTGCTGTCTCAAAGCGAACAAGGTGATCCACCGTGGATCGGTTACGGCGAAAGCCACATTGCATATTGGATAGTAGATTGCGGGATTCTAGATACCATATAAATCTTTTATTGATCATTTTCTCTAATATTTTGCATACACAACTAGTTAAGGCTATCGGTCTATAACTAGTTGGCTCTAATTTATCCTTGCCACTTTTATATATTGGGATAACGGTTGTTTGCCTCCACAGTGTTGGGAATTGACGAGATTCCCAAACACAATTGTAGAGGTCTAAGAGGAACGCCCGTCCAGCAGGGGACTGTTGGCGCAACATTTCGTAATGGATATCATCAGGGCCAGAAGTTGTATTGCCCACCTGGACAGGGCATAGGTAAGTTCCTCTTTAGTAAAGGGGGAGTTATAATCCTCCCCCCGACTTTGGCCAAAATCAATAGTAAGGCGCTCGATGCTGCGCTTATGCACCACGAACTCGTTAGAGTAGCTCGCAGTGCTAGAAATAGCGGCGAACATCGAGCCCAATACATTGGCGACCTCCATAGGGGAGGAGACAAGTGAACCGTTAGACATGAGTGCGGGTATATTATAAATGGTATTTTTGCTACTACGTACTTTACGAATGTGATCTCAAACCTTGGTTGTGAGAGTGGAAATAGTAAGGGCAGAAATAAACTGTCTCCAAGACTCTCTTCTGCTTTTTCGAATAATACGGCGAGCTCTAGCACGTAGAATCCGGAATGACTCCAGATTCTCCGAATTAGGACGTCGATTAAAGATACGCAGGGCTCTTCGACGGTTAGAAATAGCAAGCCGGCACTCCTCTATCCACCAGGGAACAGGACGGTGGCGCGGGTTTGGCGAGGATTTAGGGATGGATGCCCTCGCCGCCGTTATGACCGTCGAAGTAAA
This sequence comes from Timema cristinae, assembly GCA_039000515.1. Classification (NCBI taxonomy): domain Eukaryota; kingdom Metazoa; phylum Arthropoda; class Insecta; order Phasmatodea; family Timematidae; genus Timema; species Timema cristinae. Next base: position 10,225 of record JBCFYV010006083.1, read on the forward strand.
TTGCCCTGCCTTAACATCGACGTCGGGAGAATGGGGTTCGTCGAATAAGGCGAGCTCGCGGAATTTATCCCAGTTAGCACGTTTAAGAACCCATTGGGGTAACCGTGCTGTACTGGGAGGATCTTGGATTTTTGAAAGCAGAATTGGAAAGTGATCGCTGCCACATAGGTCCGAGTGAACCTCCCAAAGGAAGTGAGCAGCAATCCCGGGGCTACATAGGGCTAGGTCGATGGCAGAGGATACACCATTAAAGGTGGAGAAGTGTGTCTGGGTCCCGGTGTTCACTAACACCAGGTTTCCCGAGACAAGAATATCCTCTACCATCCTCACGCGGGTGTCTGTAAAATTAGACCCCCACACCAGGTTATGCGCGTTAGAGTCCCCCAAGATGATATAGGGGGCGGGAAGTTGTATAAAGAGGGCCTCTAGTGTCCTCTTGGAAACACGTTCACCTGGCGGGAGGTAGATGCAGCATACGGTTACCTCCATAGGAAGGGAGACTCTGACAGCGATCACTTGGAGATCAGAAACAATATTATTATTCTTATGATATATAGTACTTCGTGCGAATATAGCCACACCTCCGCTAGCCCGATCAAAGAAAGGCTTGTCGGTACGATACACATCGTACCCACGAAGCATCGGGTTGTCAGTTGGGCGGAAGTGGGTCTCCTGCAAGCACAAGATGGAAGGATGCAGGGAAGAAATTATTAGTTTGATTTCCTCTACACGAGCATAGAAACCCCTACAATTCCATTGTAGTAGCGACATAAGTTATTAGTATGAAATTTAGTTATCCTCGCAATCCATTTCACTATCCTTTAAGAATAAAAATTTGTTGAGGCCCTTTTTAGGCCCTCTTGCCTTTCCCAGTCTCTCCTGTACCTCTCGCTTCAGGAGAGGCTTCGGCTTATTTTGGAGAGACTGGGTAGTGGGATCCTTGTTCGAAGGCTTTAAGGCCTTCGACGCTTTTTTAATAAAAAATTTTTCGGCGGTCTCTCGCTGATCCTTCTTCAAGGCACCAGTGGGACTCGCCTTAGCGGCCTCACCTGTTCCACAACTCGTCCCCACCTCCGGAAGCCCAGAGGTGGGTGTGAGAGGCTCAACAACGGCCGCCCTTGTTTTAATGCCCCGAGGCGGGCCCGGGGGTGTTCCCCGAGGCGGGCTCGGGGGTGTTTCCCGAGGCGTGCTCGGGGGTGTTCCCCGAGGCGGGCTCGGGGGTGTTCCCCGAGGTGGGCTCGGGGGAGTTCCTCGAGGAGGTCTCCTCGGTGGTATAGGTGGGGGAGACGATCGTTGTGGCGGTTTGGCCTCCTTTAAAAATTTAGGCGCCACAGAAGTTGGCGCGGAATCAACATAAATGTCTCGAGAAGAGACCAATGGCACTGGTTGCGTTGGCTCCTTAGCAATATTAACTGCGCAATGGCAGTTGGGACAGTTTATATTTTGACTGACAATCCGGCTATATGAAGTTTGAAATACCGGAGCTTGACTTGATACGTATTCCTTGCGTGCCTGGGCATATGAGATTTTCTTTTCAGATTGTATCTCCAGGACTTTCTTCTCTACCTTCCATTTTGGACAGGCCCGAGACCAGGCGGAATGCGGACCCTTGCAGTTGACGCAGTATTTAGGAAACTCGCATGGTGTTTCGTGAGCCTCCTGTCCACAATCCGCACAGGTTGGCTTACCACGGCATCGCAGCTTCGTATGCCCAAATTCCTGGCACTGAAAACAGCGCCGAGGGTTAGGGACATACGGCCGGACCCTGAGCACGTGGAAGCCTGCTCGGACCTCCTTCGGAAGGGTAGGAGTCGCAAATGTGAGGATATACGTATCCGTCTTCTTTTCATGTCCATTCTTTTTTGTGACAATACGGTACACTTCGGTGACATGCTGGGGGGAAAGCTACTCACAGATCTCCTCAATGCCTACGCAGTCGAGGTTATAACAAGTGACCACACCCTTGCAAACATTGAGGAACCTGTGGGGCTCCACCTTCACCTGTATATTTACCGTATTACTCAACGGTATTTCGGAGATCGCCATAATATTTGAGGATTGAGTGTCGGTCATAGTCTGAATCATAATGGTGCCATCGCGCAGTTTCCTTATTAATACGTCAGATTTTGCTGCTCCATTTATCACTCTTTCGAGGATAAATGGGCTGACACGTTTCATATCTTCACTTTCATCCACTCGAGACATCACCGGGAAGGGGGGCTGGGGCCTCACCACTTCCTGGCTTTTCATCAAAACAGGGCTGGACGGCCTTACCCGTTTCCGCCTCTTATCATTAATACGGCCCTGTGAGGGGCCGGGCAGTAAGATGCCAGCAGAACTTGACAGTACGGTGCCAGCGGACAGTAAGGTGTCAGCTGTGACAAGAGACTCAATCATGAGTGGGAGGACAACCTGCAAAAGTACTCGGATCGTAGACCCAGGTTGATCCCAGTTGGTTCTACCACATAGGGCCCTGTTAACTGTCCCGACGAGAGGCCCTATGCGACGCTAGACATGACAACCTTCGCATAGTGCATCGCCGAGACAGAGGTCGTCGCAGCAAGTGGGTGTAGGAAAGTGCCAATTTTACGTCCGGGCCCTCATGAACGCAACCGATCTTTTCCCAAAGTAGGGTACCCGGTTGTCATCCCTAAGGTCCTTCTACCAAGATATTACAACCGGCGCACTTTCATTCGGGAGCTCAAGGCAGTGGTATCCAATAATAAACAGAGAAGAGCCGGGTTAGTTGCCAAGGTCGTCAACGGAAAGGCCAAAGGCCTCTGTGCATGATGAACGGTGGGGGAAAGGAAGAAAAAGGTAAGGATAGATAAAGCGGAGGCGGAAGAATGAAAAAAAGGTGGAAAGTGAAGGAAGAAGAAAATGATGTGAAAGGAAAGATATAGGATAGGTTTGTCCCACACGAGGTACGTCCTGCACAGAAGCCTCCCCTTTTAGTCGCTTCTTACGACAAGCAGGGTTACTGCGGGACTATTCTAAACCCCGTCCCGCAGGGGGGACCACGTCTTACTACCCGTTCGTGTTGTACGCACTTACGCTAACGTGTAATAGTAGGGTGATTGTGAGGTGAAATGGAGGACCTACAGTTTAACGTGGGATCCGAACCACGTTGGAGGCCTGATATTCCCCACATTCATAAGTTGTGATTAATACACGTCTTGTCAGAGGTGAAGGAAGGGTTTGGTAATCAGATAAATATGTGTCGGGACCGAGGATAGAACCCCGGACCCCAGACAGATTTCCAACACATTACTCCCTAGACCACCAGGTCACCTCTACAATTGTCAAATGAATTAAAAAAATAAATTAAAACACAAGTTGGCTAAAATATATTTTAGAAATTGTAATATTTAAAGATTTCTTATTTTGTTTAGTCATCGTTTAATAATTAAATTCGATCAAAAATCACACCTGGTTTCCAGAATAGAATTCAAAATAT
>JBCFYV010006084.1:0-11070 GCA_039000515.1 Timema cristinae
GCCTTGTTCATGAATAACGTCCTTTAATGATTCGGGGTTTGGTCGGAAAGGGGAGGGACGGTCCCACCTTTGGGGGAATCGCATTATTGAAGTTGTGAATACCGTTTTAATTTGGGGTTTTTAAAATAGATTGGGGATAATAAATAAAAATTTTCTTCGGAATAGTCTTTGGGTAATGGAGCAGATAGTATAGCACTTCCCGTGTCAGGTCCTTTTCTCAGAGGGCGCAAATAGTCGATCGGTAGGAAAATTTGGTACATCGTCCTTAAAAATCGTCATCACTGCCCTAACTTGTGATCAGTCAACTTTAAATCGCAAATTTTCCAAAAACTATTGCAGTGGGTCATTTTTGAATGAAATTAATTGAGAAAATATTATTTTAAAATTCCTAAACTGAACATTTTTGAAATACTAAATGTTATTTGGGGTAAAAACTGCATTGAAAAGTCGTTTTTGACCATTTAGAATTTCTTTTAATCTAAACAAGGTGCCAAAATTTTTATTCTGTATTTTAAAAGGGGCCACTGAGGGTTTTAAAAAAGAAACAATGTCACTTTGTTCCCCTTGTCACCGCGGAAAATTTCGAAAACATGAAAATATTATCAAATACTTTCAAACCCCCCAAACGGGCAAATTCAATAAAATTTTTAAGAAAACTAAACAATTTTGTATTAATATAAATTTTTATATATATAAATTTTTTTTTTTATTTTTACCTTAAATTAAAACATTATATTTGGGCGAAAGATTGAACTCAAGTAATACAAAATAAAGACTTAAAATAAAAAGATAAAAAAAAACGTAAATTTGAGGAGTATTTGGGGGATTCGGGACCTCTGGAGCGTTTATAAATTGATTGGGGCCCAAAAAAACTTATCGATCCCTGCCTAGCTCAAGTGGGAGAGCACTTATGATCTGAGATTTTTGGGGATTAAATTTCCCCCGGGTACGGCCGAAATGTTTTATCATTGGTGATTTTGTTTTCTCTTTCGGGGTGATAAATTGATGTTTTGTAGACTGGGACGTGTAAAGGTAGATTGGGTTATTTGTAAGTGGGGGTTTGATATAAGTTGGTTCAAAAAACAATACTACTTTTTTTACAATACTACAAACTACTATTTACTAAAAATAATAACAGCAATTCGTTTCACACTTGCGCGTTTTGAATAATTATATTATTTCCAGTCAGATCAAAATGTTGAAAATTTTTTTTTTTTTATTATCCTTTCAATACAAAGGTAATTAAGGTTGAGCAAGTAATTTTTTGCAATTTTTTTAACTAAGATGTTTGGCTCAAAATAAATCAAATATACTTCAAGAGAAAAATTAAATTTAAATTTTTCTTAACACAAAGTCTTAAATTTATCTGCCATTAGCATAGGGGGTTTGTTCAAAATTTTTTTTTTAATGAAGGAAGAATTCCTTTCAAATTTCAAGAGCCTCATAAAAAATAGCACATTTTTTGAAACTATTATGTGAGAAAATTTAGCAAATTAATCTACTGAAGATATATTTTGTTTATTGTGTTTAAAAAATTTAAAAAAAAAACCCTGAAAAAAATGCTTTTTTTTTGATTCACATTCATTTCCCCTCCTCACCGTCTAACAATATGAATTTTAATTTTTTTAAAAAATACTAGTATTAAAATCTTTAATTTTAATTGGCTACGCTATTCAACAATCTTTAATTTTTTTTAAAAATCGGTCAGGATTAAGGCAAAATAAAAACTTGATTGTGTGATTATTTAAAATTTAATATTTAATTTAAAAATGCTATTGTATCCAAATAAGTAAGGATCTACAGATGGCTCAAAGCTCGTATTGGCGTGAAGAGAAGGGGTACCCGATCCTCTTGCACCATTTTGTATCCGAATCCTACCTTTCTCAATGGTGGACAAGAACGTCTTAGACAACTTACCCCCAAATGCAAGCTATCGTATTGTTACCTACTTTGGTGGTCGTAGGTCAAAGGGCATCACCTCATCATAGGCTAGACTGCCGATGACGGATAATCGCCATGGGGGTTTTCTGAGGCGGGTTTTTTCTAAGTGGTTTTTCCACTCTCCCTCCAAACAAATGCGGGTACGCTCCATCTAAATAAACATTTATAATCCCCTAGTACATTACGGGTAGTTAGTATAAATATATAGCCTTGGTGGCGTAGTTGGCTAACGCGCTTGTCGTGTTGAGCTCGACTGCTGAGGAACGGGAGATCGAGGGTTCAAATTTCTCGGTCGGGTGAACTGGGGGTGGGTTTTTCCTAAATGGTTTTCCACTCTCCCTCCACGACAAATGCGGGTTAACTTCCTCTAATTCAGCCTTCCCAATTCCTAATCCATTTGCGTAATTAGTACTTAAGCGCGTAACCCGAAATGGGTATAAGACGCGGTTCTAAAAAAAATTTAATAATATAATAATAATAATAATAATAAAGTAAAAAAATTATAGGCGTATCTCCCAAAACGAGTAGTAGCAAACAGTACTAAGAAAAGTATAATTTTTGGCTATCAGTAAATTAAGCTGATATAACTTAAAGAATTTTTCAAATAAATCAACCATTACTCTCCTGGGGAGAGGGAGTTGGGGTTTCACACCCGTACAAAAAATTTTTCCTTTTAACGCTTGGTTTTTCCAGCTGGTATTCTGATCACCCAATACAGGGTATGAATTGCTACACCTCAACTGCCTGTCATATTTTTATATAATCGATGAGAAACAATTTTAATTTTAGTCCTTTTTCATATATATTATTCAATTTATTATCAGACTCATTCTTACCTTGTCAAAGGAATTTAGAAAAAAAGAAAAAAAAACCACAATGGGATAATTCAACAACAAGCTAAGCAATAAAAAAATAATAATGGAATTGCATCATAGTTGTAATTCGAACCATTATGTTAAACTCTCTTACAATGAAAACCTTAAACAAGTCTAGTCCCATGACACATGTTTAACAAACGTGCTTCAGTTGTTTTATTACCAACAACATTATTCCAATACGGTACATCTTAAAATAAGCTTACACCTTGATGAAACGACAGGTTTTAATCAAACGATTTATTTCCGGTCACATAAAGTTTACTCGTTTCTGAAAGGGTTTAACCTTTATTAGAAAAGTGTGTACAATACTCTTAGAGAGGTTCATTAACTAATGTCAAAAACACGTTTTTATTTCTGTATTTAAAAAATACACTGTAATTTATTGACGCTTGTTTCAGGGAGGACCAACCGATTTAATACGTAAACCCTTTTTGAAATTTGAGAGTATCACATGGTTAAATAATCATAAATCTAATCATAGAAAACATAATTAAATGTATTAATGAGTATGATAATACAATCCGAGAAAACGGACGTAATTTTAATTTTCACTCATACAATATAAAATACAATTCCAACAATTCAATCTATCTTGAATGGGAGAAACAACTTTATAAATCATTAATATTAATTAAATATAAAACTACTAGTTTTTAAAATAAAATAATGTGTATTTAACATTATTATTATTCTAACGATAGTGAATTTTATAGAATATACTTTTCTTGCAATCATGAATTTAAATTAAAACACCATTCCTATAACCTAATCGTGCGGTTTAGATTTAAATTTAAAGAAATCCTATAATCATGCATTTAATTGGCTAAAACCCAGTCTAGCAGTTTCTAAAATTGATTCTACTAGTCTTACACTCATGAATTTTAATTAAACCACGCTTATTCTACAATCACGAATTTTAATTGACTATTCTAGTTTAAAATCATGAAATTTTAATTGGCTGTACTAGTTTTACAATCATGAATTTTAGTTGGCTATATGCCTACTAAATTTAAAAATCAATGAATTTTAATTGGTCATAATAATCTTACAATCATGAATGTTTATTGCCTACACTAGTCCTACCATCATTAATTTTAAATGGTTTATTCAAGTTTTAAAATCATTAATTTTATTGGGCTATACTAATCTTAAAATCATGAATTTTAATAAGCTACACTATTTATACAATCTTGAATTTTATTTAAAAATACTGGTCATGGAATCAGTAGCGTAACCAGGGGGTCTGCGGGGAGGTGCGGACCACACCAGGTGACACCATTAGTGGGGGGGGCACCAAAGTGACTCTGTATACAAATGTTGTATTATTGTATAGTGTAACGGCAGAAATTATTATTTAAAAAAAATCCTTGTGGTCAACTATAGCAACAAACACATTTTATAATAATCAATTCCATACCAATTTACTTTTTGAACCTTCTAATGCGCCATGCGCTCCGGTAGGAGTTGTCTTTATTACCAAATGCAATGCCGCTTAGAATGTCCTTTGCACGAGTTACAAGCACGCGTGGTTAGTTTGTTTGCTGCTAGTGTTTTTACAGTCGCTGATTTTGTCAAATTTTCTGGTATTTTAACTATCATATTTGGAGTAATTTTTTCAATAGGTATTTGTCTTCAAATTTTAGATTATTTGGGCCTTTATTGATTATGCAAACCTAATCTATTAATGCATTTCATGTAACGGTTAAGTTTAACGAGTTAAAGTAAACATAATTTGGTGTATCTCTTAAACTTTTACTTCAAATTCTATTGTTTTCCTACCGAATTTTCACTTTAACCATGTGAAACTATGTAAATGTAAATATATTTAGGTTTATGCGTATACAATTGTAAATTAAATGTGTGAGTTTAATTTTGCAAGTTGTTTATGCAACTGTATTGCAATTACTTTCCAGTGATGTACGAAAATTACGATTTACAAGTAACATTAGTACCAAAGAACATTACTAAGAGTTCTGTAATGAAGTGGTACTGGAGGAGGTCCTTGGGGTGACAACATGAGTCAGGAACTGGGTGACACCACGAGTCACTGCACTGGGTGACAACATGAGTCACTGCACTGGGTGACAACATGATTCACTGCACTGGGCTGACACCAACCATAGCTACGCCACTGCATATAATAAGGCAAAATAAAAAACTGATGTGTGGTTATTTAAACTTAATATTTAATTACAAAATTTTACTGTAGACAATATTGTTTGACTAACCACACCACTTCTATTGAAGTTTATTTGTGAGACATAAATATAACAATAACTGTGTTTTTTTGAATTAAAAAAATACCTTGTTCTCAAAGTATTGTTGATGAATGTAGACAATTAATAATAGCCTTATCAACTTGACTCACAACTTTAAATATTTTTCTATCTGGACAAATCTCATGGTCAGACGTGTTTGTCAAGTACGCACTTGTTTTAATGATACGTTTTCAAGCCAAGGTCATTAAATTATTACATGTGTTCATTAGACGCGTACCCACAGTATTTTGTTTTATCATCACCGCGTCTTAATACCGGTTCAGGTTATACGTATATATAATAAGTACTCTATTAGAGTAGAGTGTACCCACATTTGCTTAGATGGAGAAGGGGAAAACCATAAATGAAAAACCAACCTCAGTACACCCGACTAGGATTCAAACCTCGATCGCTCCATAACCATCAGTCTAGTCCAACACAAAGAATGACGCCTTCAACCATGCAGCCACGATGCTGGTAAGAAACAACATTGAGGTAGACCACTTCGGGGGCTGCATGGTTTGAGGCGTCACTCTGGCATTAGACTAAACTACCGATCACGGAGAGATCGGGGTTCGAATCTCGGTCAGTTGTAATGAGAGTGTTTTCCCCTAAATGGTATTCCACTCTTCCACACGCAAATGTGGGTACGATTTCTCTAAATTCAACCTCCTCGTCCTTAATACGTTAGTGGAATTAGTACATGTGCAGATGGATACAACCCGACCTGTGCAAAAAAAAACAAAAAAAAACATTGAGGTGTTTTTTGCATCCATTTAACAACAGCTAAATTAGGATCAGTGAAATAGTTTTTATAATTTAGGATGGTTATGTTTTATTTATATTTAAAAATGGTTAAAACGGTGTCAATGTTGTCAATTCCACTGGTTAAAGAAATTAGCATGCGGAAAAACCGCACCACGATTCAACGTTTGGTTAGAGTTATAACTCTCTAAGCTAGGCGTTATCCTTGATATGAGATGGGCTCTTTTTACGACCTATCTAAATATAGTTGTGTCACACTAATTTTTTTTTTTTTTTTTACAGTTCAAAAGGTACACAAAAGGTTGGTTTCTGTAGTAATCCGCCTCTTGTAACTTTTAATAATATTACTTTAGATCATTTGTCAAAATTAACAAGACTGTTAGTCGAACGAACCATTATTATTATTATTAGCACCGCGTCTTACTACCCATTCGGTTATACGCACTTACGCTAATGTGTAATGGTAGGGTGATTGTGAGATGAAATGGAGGACCTACAGTTTAACGTGGAATCCGAACCACGGTGGAGGCCTGGCATTCCCCACATTCACAAGATGTCTTGTCAGAGGTGAAGGAAGGGTTTGGTAATCAGATAAATCTTTGCCGGGACTGAGGATTGAACCCCGGCCGCCAGGCGAACGAACCAGTATATATTTTTAATAGGTTTTCAGCTGTCAGACAATTACCGCAAACTTCCCAGAAAGAAATTAGTCTAAATTATATTCTCAAAAATTACTCACAGAAAACATCAAGTATGTATGTAACAGTAAATAGACCTAGATTAAATCATATTTAATTAACTTTTATCCATAACTAAACTGTTTTAAGTACCTTGCACAAGCTAATAATAAATAGCTTAATGATTGTATAATAAGACTGTGAGAAACACTGTACAATGATGTAACATAAATGATAGTAAAGGAAGCCAACCTGAAAGGATAGTTAGGATAGAAAAGTATGCTAATGATTTGAAATTAATCTAGAAGCATCTAGTTCCATGGCATATCTTTCTTTGTGTTTTGTGTGTTTTCAGTGTCTCTCTTCTTATGATAAAGGAATATTTTCGAAAATTCAAAAACAACGTGTGAATGTAGAAGTGTAATAGTTTAAGAATAGAAGAAATGAAGAGAGAAGTATGCTTGTTCTATCTAGGCCTAACCTAACTATCCTTTCATGTTGGCTTCCTTCAATATCATCATCATTATTATTATTATATTATTATTATACACCAGTCTTACTGCCCGTTCATGTTTATAGGTACGTACGCTAATGTGTAATGGTAGGGTGATTGTGAAAATGAAATGAAGGACCTACAGTTTAACGTGGAATCCGAACCACGGTGGAGGACTGGCATTCCCCACATTCACAACTTGTGATTAACACACGTCTTGTCAGAGGTGAAGGAAAGGTTTGACAATCAGATAAATCTGTGCCGGTACCGAGGATTGAGCCCCGAACCCCCAACACAAAAGTCTTGACACCTTACCCCTAGACCACCAAGTCACCTCCTTCACTATAATTTACGTTACATTATTGTACAGTGTTTCCATACTGTCTTTTTAAATACACTTCCAAGCCATTAGGCATTATTAATTTAATAAATAACTATAGATACACAATATTACCTTTAGAAAATTCCCAAAAGAATATGGATAACAAGGGGTAAAAGTAGTATTAAATGCTACAATAAAACAATATTAATTTTTGTTTTTACTGTTCAGCAATAAGCACTACTTTATATCATATTACCAGCTGTTAATTGATGTCTTTTTTAATATACTAACTTAATAACCTAGAGAATCCATTTGACTGCGAAATATTTTTTTTTATTAAAGGTATTTTACGTGCACTTTCTGGACTGACTTCAAAACGAGAATTTCAATGAGCGAGAGTGAAATGTTCTACCAATTTCACTGAGAAAGCTATTTTTCACATATATTCCGGGATTCTTTTACACGCCACAAATTTCTATGGGACCAATATCTTTATTCCCCTGCCGAAGGAAGTTGTGCAAACGGATTTTTATCGCTCAAGCAAGATCCGTTGATCCCGGCTGGGTTTGAACCCCATGAACATCAAGGTCCTGAAGCGAACACTTTACCCCAAGACCACCACACCAGGTCTATCGCGATAAAACGCCTATTAGTCAGACTCTCTAGTGTTGCGGTATTAACCCGGGTCGTTAAACCCTTCAATATAACTGTCGTCTACGCAAATGATTGATCGTGCGGCGGGTGCTTCACCTTACTTGGCTGTGTAGTCATCGTAATAAGTAAGTTATTACTGTACCACAATAACTATCACCCGTATCGATGTGTACTCGGACTGGAGGTCAAGGTACGAATTCCGATCAGGTGAACTCGGGCTATATTTTTTTTTGTCATTCAACCACCTCATTTGATTGTCTACTCGTTTTAAATTTCAGCCTCATACAATAATTATCAATAATTTTAATATTTCAATGAATTTCAATGGAGACATGTTCTAAAAAAAATACAAACAAGCCGGAATTGAACCAGAGTCCTCTAGAATTGAGTTCTACCACTCTAGCCCCGTGGGAGAGCCTTGGTATGGCTAAAAAATACATATAAAAAAGGAAAGCAAACGTAATTTAAGCTAAACTATTAGTGATCGTTAAATAATTCAAACCCACCCACGGTGGCCGGGCGTCAATGCGATTAAATCAAAAGAAAGCTACAGTGAGGGAAACACACCGCTCCCTCTATTCCACACTCGCAAAAGACTGTCAGAACTGTCTGTCATCACGATCGTTTGTGTCGTACGTCTTTATTCGACGAGTCGTCCGGCGCGCAGACTTCATAGCACATAAACAAGATTAATAATTCTTTTTATTGCGGTCTTTTAAACATCTTCTCAAACTCGTCGACTTTTTTTATGTTTCTGCCGATGTCAGCGAACTCACATAAACTGACACGCGCGTTTCATCGTGTGTCTGTGACACACTACATTTTTAGTTCGAGTGTCGACAAGGGCAAAACATGATTTATTTATTAAGTTATTTTTTATTGCTATTTTAGTTCAGACGTTTCTGCACAAAGGGTGTTTAATGGCTTGAATAATGGTGAAGTGGGGGAAGAGGGGAGGAAGCATGGCCACGCTGGCTTGAAATTGGGGCGGGGGGCGAAACCAAGGGCTGTAAATCATATTAAAAACCCCTTACCTCATACCTGATTAATCTACCTAATACTCAAACTCAAACTGGACCTTCCCGTCACTGGGAATACCGTGTCTTGCAAGCTCACTGTCTTACTCCTGTATAATCCTCCTTGTTTTCTCAGTGGCTGATATACTCCTGTATAATTCCTTTCTGTTTTCCAGTGGCTGTCATACTCCAGTTTTAATACTCATTGTTTCTCCAGTGTTTGTCATAATCTACACTTAATATTATAAAGAGGAAAGATTGGATTTTTTGTTTGTAATGGATAAACTCAAAATTACTGGACCTATTTAAAAAAATTCTTTCATCAATATAAAGCTAGATTATCAGCGAGTAACATAGGCTATATTTTATTTTGAAAATTTAATTTATTCCTCATAAAAATGTCGAAAAGTATATTATGTAGTCGTTGGAAAAAAAAAGTTGTTGAAGGGAAAGTTAGGTTGGTGAAGGGGACGGGGGGGTACGGGTGAGGAATTAGGAATGGAGATGAAAATAGGAGGGAGGATAAAAAGAGGGAGGGGGCTATACAGTGATGGTAGGACTGTAATTTAAAAAAAAAAGTAGAAAAAAGTTTAGTTTTTATATTGTCATGATGAATGATTTGAAGCTTTGTTTTACAGGATTCTTTACAATATTTTTTTACGGCGAAGGAGGCTAGTCCTGTATAATCCTGCTTTGCTTCTTGCCAATGACGGTCATGGCTTATTATAATTCCCGGTGTAACAGTGCGGCATGGCTGACATCATCTCACAATCTCGCCATTTCTCAAAGTTTTCCTCTAATTACTGTAATTATTAGGTTATTACGCTTATGTAAATGTAAAGTTGTACAGCAATATCTATTTATTTCAAACGTACGTGATTAATGTTTAGAGTCAAGGTTTTTCCAATAAGGTTAACATGTAGACCATGACGTCATACCAAAACAATATTAAACTGCCATTATTCAAAGCATCAAGGTTGTTTCATTTGTTATCCTAAAATGGCTATCCACCCCTTTGGCCCTTTTCGCAGATATAATAAAAGAGTAACGGATCAGAATAACTAACTTATTATTATTTTATTATTATTTAGCACCGGGTCTTACTACCCATTCGGGTTATAAAGCTTTAAGTACTAATTACGCTAATGGCTTAGGAATTGGGAAGGTTGAATGAGAAGAAGTGAACCCTCATTTGCGTGAGGGAGAGTGGCAAACCATTTAGGAAAAACCCACCCCAGTTCACCCAACCGAGATTCGAACCTCGATCTCCCCGTCCTCAGCAATCGAGCTTAACACGACTAGCGCTTTAGCCAACTACGCCACCGAGGCGAATAATAACAACTAACAGAATATAGTAATACCTTAAGTTCTAAAACTATTAATTAGATATTATTATAAAATATATATTAATTTGAAATGCATACAATTTCAATGTTCTCATTTTTTGGGATTGCTATTTTTTTTGTCAAGTAACAAACTAAAATAAATTTCCAGAAAAGTTTACATACTCGTACATGCATACAATATTGTATCTACCTACACAACGCCTTCTCAACTCTAGCCTTCTTTACTCATCTAAAATCAATGACCTTTGCTATAGTATGATTTTGGTAGGAAGAACAATAGAAGTTAGTTACTAAAGTTAATAAAACAATTTTTATATATGTATACATAAAGTCATGTTATCTGTAGCTGTCACATTTGATGGATATAATCAATACCTATAAAATAGCACAAATAGTGTAAAGAAATGTTGTCAATGTTGGCCACAAAAAAATATTTTTGAATTTTCTCTACTGTTCTTTCAACCAAATCAAGGTATACATTCCCTTCCACTAGGATTCAAGGAGCTTTAAGTGTTGCCGAAAGACTTTCATATAAAATTGAGAGTATTTGTTTGATGTGTTTTTTTTCTTTTTAGCACCGCGTCTTACTATCCGTTCGATTTATAACGCTTTGTTAGAATTTTATTTTCAGTAAATCATCAATAAGATATTTGGAAAAAAAATTAAGTTTAAGTACTGTATTGATAACAACTTCACACCCTTCTCCTGCCACTATCCCCC
>JBCFYV010006085.1:0-11339 GCA_039000515.1 Timema cristinae
ACTAGGGCTAAAATCATGAGGTTTATCTAAAAATTTTTGAATGTCATCTAAAGTTGAAGTAAGCCAGACGGAAAAAGAATAAATGGGTTTTCTTGTCGTTTACTGTTTCTAAGTTACACTAACTTAGGTAATTTTCTATTGCCCTTTGGAAGTGTTAGCTACGGCCCTTTTTTAAACGAGTTACGGTTCAAGTGTTTACACCAATGACCTAAGAGTGCAAGTTGTAGGGTGTTCCCCCAGGTGCTTACCCCTGTTATTGAGGTGGGTGCTTCCACCAATAGGCATAAATTTTTAAAACTATTCATATCATTTATAATCCATCCAATCATAATCAATGGATGGTTTAAATATTTACAACTTATTTTTTTATGAAATTTCTTTTCTCTTTTTTCTTAATTATAACTACTTTTGTTAATCATGTATGTTATTCCTTAATGTAAAAAAACCCTACAATGTTGTGAAAGTGGGGGTAGTTGGGTGCAGTTTTCTGGGGGCGGAATATTGGCTGACAACAATACTTGCACAGCTCTTGATTGAAAGGAGATGATTTGGTTTTTTGAGATTTTTTTGCACTTTTGAACAGCAATCTTGAGCTTTTTTTGTTGCTGTTTTAAAAAAGCACGCTTGTGTTTCTCATGACCGATATGCTGGGTAACAGAAATCTTTTTTTGCCTTAAAGTGTTGACTCACAAAATTTACAAAATAAATTTTTTCCTTTGTGGAAAAAAGACACTTTCTTAAAACTGTTACCTGCTGTAAATGGTAGAAATGTGATTGTTTGACTTTCGTATTCTGCTCAGTTAGAGATTTATAAAATAGAGGGAAGTACTCAAATAACTGAAAGATATACAATTTCAACTGAAAAATAATCTACTAACTATCAAAACAATTGTGACTGTTGGCTGAGTAAATAAGGGGCCTTAAAATTTTCCCCAAATCTTTTGGAAAATTCTAAGCTAGCCAACCCTTTCTTGTCTTTGGGGGGCTTTCCAATGAAACATAAACAAGATCTAAAAATACTGACCATTTAAGTAATGTTTTGTCAGAAAAACATTGGTTATGCTCATTGTTTGAGTCGGGGCCGTAGTCATAATTAATGAGAAAATGAATTTTCCCAAGTAAATGGAAAAAATAATGATTTTGTGCATTAAAAGATTACTAATTGTGTGTTACGATTATGTAATGTTTCTAAAAAAAAGGGCTAAAATGCAGATAAGGTAAAAACATGACAAATGTGAAAAAAAATTGCACATTAAAAGTCATTTTTTTCAATATCAGGGTGTCATAAAAATTTTTTATATACTGTTACAATGTGATTGACATCAAAAAAAAGAGATGCAATACATCAACTTTCTGGGCCCTGGAAAAAAAACAGTGGTGAAAATAGCTGAATTTCCAGGAAAAAGTGTGTAAACGTGTTGTATTAAATAACTACCTGTCATAACACTGCCTTGTAACTTTTATTATTGATTCATCTTTTCTACAATTTGATGGCACATGTTTACATAAAATATTTTTCCTTAGGTGGCCAGTACTATTATCTCCTTTTAACATTTAAATTTCCTCTTGAAATGCACTGTTTTATTTAATAATAATAAACTTACATTTTTCTGACCGAAGTTTCAAAAGTTGAGTTTTAAAATGCTTTTTTAATAACTTTTACTTTGCATCCATTATTGTTCCCAGGGGCCTGTGACCTGGATCAGTTATTCAAGCCATATAAAATTTTCCACTACCGGCTTGCTAAGCCTGTCCAGCTTCAAAAGTTTTTAAATTTTAATTTTTGACTAGGGCAGGCCAACACCAGTCCTGGATGTTAATTCACATTAAGAAAGGGTAAACCCCCATTTCACCTATTTTCAAAGACTTGATTCTCTAAAAAGTAGTTTTGAATAACTCTTTTCATGTTTTTTAAAAGTCATTGTGGTGACCAACCCAAACTTACTCATAGTGAGTGAGTCACCCAACCCAGGATAGCGCCACTGGGGCTTAGTAGAAACTTATGTATTGATTATTTTGTAAATAATAAAATTTAAATTAAAATCCCACATTCTTAAACTGTTATCTTATGTATTAATTTTTTGTATTTTATCTCAAGTGTTTAGTTTAGAGTTTAAGAATTTTTACTTACCGGGTTTTTTTTTTATGTTTTTTTATTAATTTAAGGATAAAAAAAGGGGATCCTTGGATAGATGTTTTTTTTCAGAAGTATGATGATGATGAATTTTTGAAAACATTTAAAAATGCGTCTCGGGAATATAGAATCAACTATTTATTTTATTCCCTTGATATGATGAGGTAGGTGAATTTTGCTAGCTGGCCTCAGTTTCCTGCTCTTAAGGTAGCGCCCTGTCCAGCTGTTTTGCTTCCCACCCCTCCGATAACTCTTTGGACAAGGATTTTTCAAGAAACAAATTTTACATGACCCCTTCCAAGGGAAGAGGGAAAAGAGGAGGGAAGAAGACGGCAAAACCTATGGGGCACAGGATACTCTAAAAATGGGCCAACTCCCTTTCCCCCCCACCTCCCCTATCATTTCATTTTTCCCCTCCCCTCAAAAACGCCCGACCCCCAGCCACCCCTCCGACCCCGGAAACTACCCCCAACACGATTCCCTGGTCCCCAATGAACTGGGACTTCGCAGACATCCTCGGACAAGACTCCTCAGGGCGAAGGGCCTACCCCAATAAGCACCCACGTACCCAATAGACTAGACCTCCTCCACTAACCCTCTCCCACCCCCCTCCATCCCCACTCCCCGGCATAATGGACTGGCCAATTCACAACCGACCAAGAAAACAAAGAAAAACATTACCACGAAAACCAACATCCATCACTACACCCTTCACAACAACCCACCAGGAAAAAATTTTCCTGACAACCAATACACACCCCCGTGTAAAATATAACATAGTTATTATACTTTTGTTTTTTCCATTTAGCCCGTAAATATAAAATATTGTCGCTAATATAAATAATATAATAATCCTTTTGTATATTTTACTGGTTGAAAAATTACAAAATGAAGCGTTTTATTAATTTTTATACTCTTAATTTAGCATAGACACTTAGCAAAATAAAACTACTAATAATCATGTCTTGTTTTTCAAGAGAATATTGTTTAACTAGCTAAAAGATATTAGCATAATTCAACACTGAATAGTCTTTGAAATATTTGTTATTGTTTATTCCTATAATTTCCCATTTGAATGCTATATAATGTGAAAACCAAACTTGAATTACCTTGTGTTTGTATACATATAATATTTAGAGAAATGAAAACCTCTTTGGGCACATTCACTACTAAATTGTTAAAAAAGTTAATCCTAATACCAAAAGTAAATATTCTTACCCCTCAATTTCTTCCTGAGACAAATTGTCACATTTTGAGGCATCTAAATCATGTAGAGGAACTTGTCTTTCAAGTTGTTCCCTTTCCGATATACTGCACCCTCACTGCCACTAATTGGCAGCTTATCCACAGGAATATGGGCATATACTCGCAACCTGATTTAAAATAAGTCTTCTATTTACATGATGGTGTGACAATTTTTTACAAATAAAAACTTTACCTTAATGCAGTAATGATATCAATAAAATTCTGCATTTAATCAAAAATATAATGAAACCTTGAACATAAAATTTAAATGAAACCATTAACAATGAAAAGTGTAGTAAGAAAAAATGTTTGTGTGAAGATGAAATATTCAAAATTGTTTATTAAGATAATACAAAATATTATATAGACTTAATAATTTACTTATGAGTCTTGATTTTTTTTAATCAAGTAAGAATAACACATTAATATTAATTTGAATTTATTTTAAATACTTTGTCAGAAAAAGTTGTTTGTGATACATTGAAGAAGGGGATTCCACTCTTTAATTTAAGGTTGTTTTTTTGATAATATGAGAATAAGAGAGAATGCAAGAGCTGAGTTTAACATGAATATTTCTTAAGAATGGTATGATGAAAATGTTGGAGTAATGATGCTTAATGTATTATTATCTGAGAATTAAAAATTAAACAAATTTTCATGTAAAATACCCTCATGATGTTTTAGTGCCACAGAATAGATATCAGATCACAAATGAAATGGTTTATCATTAATATAGAGATTTATGTATAATATTAATTTAGGTTTGTATTTGGGGCAGTGTAATAAGTGTGAAATGCAAAATTAAGTAACCTTAGAAAGAGTTGGAACAGGTCCATGTTCATGTTAAGAATCATATTAAAATGATAGTCACTATTAAACGAGCAGAGTATCCAAAGCTCAAGTGTATTAGTGTGTTGATTTTAGAGGCAAGTTTACCAAATTGAAAATAAAAAAATTCTATATTTATTCATGGGACTAGTATTAATCAAATTAGTATTCTCTAATATTCATGGGACTAATTATTAAAAAGATTAGTTTAATCTTAACAGTCATGGGACTATTATTAATAATATTTTTATTATTCTAACATTCATGAGACTAGTATTAATAAGATTAGTATTAAAGACACCCATAAATATGTCATGTTTTGAGTTCCGGTAGTGAATAATTAAACACAAAGTTAGTACTAACCACTTTATAGGTCAATAAATGATAAAGTAGGAATTTAAGTGTCTTCACGTCCACTTCGGTGAATATAAATTTATGTCTTGATGTATAGAACAACATTTTTAAACAAATTTTAAAATTTAAAGTCATTTAAATGATAAACACCTAAATAACTACACTATCAATGCAAATAAAGAGACACCCTAGAAATTTAAGGCAGCATGGAGGCTAATGAAGGTCTGAAATAGGATTCAAAGAAAAGTTTTAGCAATAACATGAGTCTCTTAGGTGAAAACCAGTGGATGTTGTGCAAGCTAATCCCCAATATATTTCTGAGGGAACTGCAGGTCTTTTGGAGAAAAGATTTATCTTTGCTCTCTCTCGGTTAACTGTTGCCAAATCTCCTCGCTTTCAGTTATGTCAAAAGATAATGTGTTGAAGTAAGAAGCCGCTATTGGCAACATCGATGAACTGCTAAATTTGTCCTATATCCAAGAGAAGATTGACCACATGAAAACAAAAGAATTTACAATGGTGTTTCCCAATAGTAGCCATACAGTTCTTTCAGAGATTAAGTGTATAGTCTAAGTCCAGTGTAGCACCCAGCGACATAATGGTTATGATAGTATCAAGTTGCCACAGAGTAAATAGCCTTTGTAGTTATATTCTATAGCATAATGAAAGCATGTAACAGTTTCTAATAAAGTGTTAACAATGAAGGAAACTTGTTCCTTTATCTGCTCCCATGATAGGTTGTGTGCCAAGGTCTATAAATATTTACCAAAAAACCACTTAAACCCCATCTCTGGCGCATTTGGTGGAACCCAGTCAAATGGAACGCCACCTTTATTCTGTACATCTTCTTTGGAAAGAAACCTTTTCAACTTCGCTATACTAATTTCAACACTGGTAAAAAGAAAAACTTTTGAAAACATTATAAATTTTCCAAATAATTTGGAAATTTTAGAACTAAATTAGAATAACAATATGAATTTTAACATTGCAAAGATAGAAGCAAAAAAATGTTATTTTTAACAACAAATTCCTAAAATTTTAGTGATTCTAAAGAGATTAAAAATTCATTTCAAATTCAAAAAATAAAGATCTTTTAATTGAAATACAATTTAATGTAAATTCAGTTTTCTACTAAACATAAAGGTGAACACCACAAAAAATAAACATATGTCCTATAAAATAATTAAGTCAATCAAAAAGCATCTTTTTCTTCTTTGCACTCAATCAAATAACATGTTGATATATATAAAATTTTTATTATATATTTTTTGTGTGTGTGTGTAAGTTTAAATTTTACCTAAAAAGGCACACATTTTTTAATATTAAAAGCTCCAATCATTAAAATGTTCAACTTTGGGTGCACTAGCTAAAAATAATTTGATAAAATTAGATTTCATTAAAATTCTTTTATTCCCCTTATCTTTATTCAAGCCTTAGTCTTCTAAAAAACAAATGTTTCATATTATATGTTACACCATCTTCAGGTCTTATTTATGATGACGATGTTTTTTAAAAATACCTATTTTTTGGGAAGGTTTGGTAAAAAATTTTAAGTATTATTTGAAAAGAAACCTTTTATGGGATATGATAAAAAATATTTCAAATTTCAAAAAAACTTTCGATAATGTGTATTTAAAATAAAACATCGTCATAAATAGGTAAGAGGGTTTGTAAAATAAACACCGAAATATGTAGTCATAGAATACTAAGGCTCAAATAAGGAGAAGGGAATAAAAGAATAATAAAGAAACCCGCCTCGGTGGCGTAGTTGGCTAGGCAAAAGCGCTAGTCGTGTTGAGCTCGACTGCTGAGGAGGGGGAAAAATCAGGTTTGAATCTCAGTCGGGTTGAACGGGGATTGGGTTTTTCCTAAATGTTTTCTACTCTCCCTCCACCAAATGCGGGTTCACTTCCTTAATTCAACCTCCCAGTTCCTAATCCAGCGTAATTAGTACTTAAAGCGTATAACCCGAACGAGTAGTAAGACGCGGTGCAAAATAATAAAAAATTAATAAATAATAAAAATTTAATAGAGAAGATTTAATTTTATCATTTATCACTCTTTACCAAAAAAAATTTAAAACATTATTAAAAATTATTTGCCAGGGAAAATTAAAAATTTGTTTTATGGAAAATAAAACTTGAAAAAAATGTTTTTAATTATAGACAATCAGTTTTTTTGGATATGCCCCCTATTCAGTCCTTTATTGATTATTTAAGATGTGAGTGTGTGTGTGTGTGTGTGTGTTATATATATATTTATTATTATTAAATATATATATTTTATTATTTTATATATAAACACCACAAACAATTATATTTGTTTGATATTTTTCCTAATTTATAAAAACAGCCCTAGAAACTCATGGTTGGGTCTTAATGCTACTTAATTGTTTGTACTTTGAATCCAAATAGTTCATAATCAAAATCATTAGAGAGTTTTTAGTGTAAAAAAATTTTTGTATGGATCTTTAAACTTCGTAAGTTGGGAAGATATTTGAAAGATGATCTGTAAACATAATGGTACGGAGCTCCACACAGACTTTCTCGCTCTATTGTTTAAAAATGGAAATATTTACTCAAAACTCTATTGTACAAACATTTTTCCTTAGGGGTTTAAGGAAAAATAATATAAACTTTTTGAGAGACTTACTTATATTTAAATACCCTATGGCATTGGAGAATTATTGCGTTAAAACTCAAGTAGTATATCTTTACAACTAAAGCTCACAAAATTGTATTAATATATTTGCCAATATTTAAGAAACTGTTGGTTTTATAAAAATATATTCCATATAGAAGTTGTTTACTTTTAATAGTACTACAATTTTGCAATAATAAGTTACTTAGTATCTCAAATAGTTGTGGAAATACATAAATTTCAGCTTCTGTAAAGTACCCTAAAAGTCACTTTCACAGGAAAATGAAAATAGTTTATTTATAATCTTAATCAACGCCTAGATACGAATTTTAATCAAAATCGTTAGTACCAATTTTAAGAAAATCTACTGTTTCTCTTTTTGCCTTTTATTATTATTATTAATGTTATTATTATTATTATTATTATTATTATTAGCACCGAGTCTTACTACCCGTTTGGGTTATATGCACTTATGCTAATGTGTTATGATTGTGAGATGAAATGGAGGACCTACAGTTTAACGTGGAATCCGAACCACGTGGAGGCCTGGCACTCCCCACATTCACCAGATGTCTTGTCAGAGGTGAAGGAAGGTTTGGTAATCAGATAAATTTGTGCCGGAACCGAGGATTGAACACCGGACCCCAGCACAGAAGTCCGACACCTTACCCCTAGACCGCCAGGTCACCTTTGCTCTTTATTAAGCTACTCTTAATTTTAAGTTTAAACAGACACACAGACAGAAGGCATTGCATAGACCACTTTTTAGGGTTCAAGCGGTCATGTGACGTTGACATCCATCAACATTTCAGGTTAGGTTTTTTTTAACGGTCGCAATACTTTTACTTTAGTGTTTGAAAAGTTAATATATATATGTGTGTATAGCTTGAAAGTTATTGGTTTTATAAAAATATGTTTTAATAAAAATATTTGTATTATAAATAGAGCTACATATTTGTAATGATAAGTAATTTCAATTCTTAAATAATTCCAGAGATACGATACAAAATGAGAATTTACGCATTAGACCGGACCCTTAAAGTCATTTTGTCGAAATATTGAGAGTAGCCATTTTGTTTTGAATATTTAGAAATGTTTAAAGTGAAATTTAATCAAAATCGTTAGAGCCTATTTTGAGAAAATAAACTTTTTTCTTTTTGCCATTCAGTAAGCTAACCTTAATTTTAGGGTTAGATATCCAATTCCAAAAACCCCTTGGGGCAATCCTATGAAAACCCTAAATACCAAATTTTAGCGCGAACGCTAAAATAGTTTAGGCTCTAGTTGGAGGTACAGACAGACAAACAGACAGAAATTCAAAGACCACTCTTTCGGATTTGGGGGTATGTATCTTCATCATCAACTGTTTCCAGCCTGTGGCCAAGTCAGTTTAGTAAAATGCCTCCATCTTCCTCCATCCCTCCACCATTCTTCCTCCTTTAAAGTCTTCCATTCCTCTCCTTTCATTTGCACACTTAATATATTATCTGCTCCTCTCATCTCTTTCTTGACCTCCCTTGCGTTATTTTTCCTACATACTTCATTGCCAACATTTTCTTTGGGCATCCTCTCCTTCTCCATACTCATTACATGCCCATACCAACTCAATCTTGCTTTCTCTGCTATCTCATGTAATCCCTGTACCCCCACTCTTTCCCAGATAACTTAATTCTTGGTCTTGGTTCTCTTCGTGACAGCTAACATGCTCCACACCAACTGCATTACCATGGCCTCCTGTTTTCTAGTCGCTCTTAGATTCAATGTCCATGTTTCTGCTGCATGTGTAATATTAGGTACAAAGTACACTCTGTACAACACTTCCTTACACATCTATAGTAAATGTGTTTTGTTTAATAAATTACTTATTTAATATCATGGTATGTTAATTTGTTTTGTTTATTTAGCACAATGTCTTACTGCCTGTTTCCTGCACAGATGTATCTGATTGTGAAACCCTTCCTTCACCTCTGGCAAGACATGTATTAATCACAACTTGTGAATGTGGGGAATGCCAGGCCTCAACCGTGGTTCGGATTCCACGTTAAACTGTAGTCCTCAATTTCATCTCACAATTACCCTACCATTACACATTAGCGTAAGTGCGTATAACACAAACGGGTAGTAAGATGGGGTGATCATAATAATGATAATACCTGTTTAGATTATACACAAAATACTAATTTCAAGAATGATTTGTTAAAGAGGAAGGCTGAATCTAGAGGAAGTGTATCTGAATTTACGTGGAGGGAGTGTGGAAAGCCATTTAGGGAAACCACCCTCAGTACACCCGACCAGGAATCAAGCCCCGATCTCCCTATCACTGGCAGTCTAGTCTATTGTGAGTTTGACGTCTTTGACCATTTGGCCACCGAAGCAGGTTATTTATTGCATTATTAATATTTGAATGAAAATGGTTCGTTCTGTAAATCTGACCTTGAGTTTTCCATGTGCATTTGATTCGATAAATTTAGAATATATCTTGATATTCTAATAAGAACTTACAATTTCATGGTGAATGCCCCACACATCAGTATTTGTTACAATGCCTTGATTAGCATGAGACAGAGAGCTACTTTCATTAACAAATCATATGTATTTTATTTTGCGTGTGATGTATGTTGATTTTGATGTACCTCATTAAAAATACAAAAAATGAAAAATAAAACATCAAATTAACCAAAAAATACTAGAAATTAAACTCAGATCATGTAGAAAGCTTATGAAAGGTTTTATTTGTTATGTCAGATTTATGTATTGGTAGCAATACAGCACTATACAATGACAATAGTATTGTAGGGTTAAGTAGGCTTGCACTTCTCTTTATTGAATTTAAACTAGCCCAAACATTTGAGCTCAAAGAACTAGTAGAACAATTTGTTAAAGCAGAAGCACAAAAAACTCATTTTAAGCTGTAGTAGAACCCCACTAATCTGTCACCTGTGGGACTGGCAGTATGGTCAGAATGCATAAAGGCCAGATTAGTTTATAGTGCTTTCTTACCATCTACCATCACCGTAAAATATTCAATATTTTTTCTATTTTTCCTCCAGCCATTTATGGTAGTAACTCCCACATTGAGTTCTTTAGCAATTTTTTGGAGTGATTCCCCCCTGTCCAGTTTCTGTAGCACTTTTAATTTTCCATTTAAAGGAAGAGTAACATATTTACGTTTTACTCCTGACATACTGTATGTAATGCAAAAACTACGTAAATAAAACACAATCCACACATGAGTTATTACCACGCACTAGATGCTAGATGCCAGCTCACTGAGGCAGCAAAACAACTGACTAGTAAACAATGGCACGTCAACAATGGTCAACCAGTCATCAACAAGTATGTGCATGCATTCTCTTGAGCTGTGGTCGAACCGACCGGCGCGTTGGATTAGCCGAGGGCGGACTAAAGAAGTTCTACTGTATTGTTTCTGTACATTTATATTTTTAATTTGTATTACTATGTTAGTATTTTTGTGTAAATATTATATCTTTTCAATTAATAGGCTACATGAATCATGAGGTTTTTTTTAATGTCTTGAGAGGTGAGAGCAGCATTTTTATCTCAAACTATGTATACATCCTATAATAGTTCCCAAACGTTCATTCTCTAAAATAAAAATAAAATAAAAAAATGTATTCATCTCTCCTACTAACCCCCTTTTTCTTTTTCATTTCCCCGTCCCCATCCTCTGCTTTTCATAAAATTACACCACTTCCGGGAAACTGCTAAAGTCTGGGGGGTGGATGGGCAGACTGGGTTTACTTTGGGTGACTGAGGCTTTCCAAAAGTCAGAGGCATACTCATACTTGCTATGTATTTGCTCTAAAAAAATTTTTTTGTCCTTAGATTTTCATCCCCAAAAATGTCATAGCATGCAAAATCCTTGAAATATGTTTTATCTAAAGAAGAGATTTCACTGTGCTCAATTGAAGGCAATTCCTTTCATCGTCCATAATGCATTCATGAGAAAAGAATATGCGTTCAACAGAAGCATTGGATCCAGGAAACGTCCGGCCCAAAAAATGACTAATAACTCTATTTCAAATGTAGGTGATTTTTTTCATTGTTAAAATGTGCAAACCCTTTCCCTCCACCCTTTTTTCCAACCTTGCAATTAACCTTAAAAGCTTTTTCCACT
>JBCFYV010006086.1:0-14078 GCA_039000515.1 Timema cristinae
AGTCATAACTTTATACACTCATGTTGAACTAACATAATTTTTTTACTTCTATACTTTACTTTACTTATTTTCTAGATGAACGAAAGGCTCTGAAGGAAGAGGACAAGGACATCGGTCAGCCTGGACATTCAGCAACAAAGCAGCCCAGACGATTTTGATATTGTTATTATTATTATCCCTACATATTTCCTTTGCATATTGTATTCCTACACATTTTTTTATCACGACTGTTTTTAGTTTGTCACTGTAACAGTACCTATGTTAATAAAAAACCACATGTATCAACACGAGTATACGTTATGGCCCTATACCTATAAACACCAAGCTACTAGGTTATAACAATGAAAACTGTAAGATATTAACATATTACTAGTTCTTAATAAGAATATCATCAAAATAGAGCTTCATCACGAGAAAGAAGCAGGTTGCGCTTGAATGATGAACACTGAGCGTTGTCACTTATTCAAATAGTTTCAACGCGCGTTTGCGCCTTAACTATTCGTCTGACAAAATAAAACATGCAAAGTTAAATTATAGGAAATTTTCTCTAGTTTATTTTTGGATATAGCAATTTTTCTCGAAAAATGCATAGTTTTCATGTTATAAGAAAACAACCAAAAATCGTCAGTATTTTGTTTTTTGCATTTTTCAAATATTTACCGAAAATTTTCGAGGTGGCAAAGTGGAAATTCTTAATTAGCACACTGAAAAATATAAATGAACCAAAAATCAGAACTTCTCCAAAACTTTCCAGATAGTACCGATTTCGAGCACTGATTGACTGGACTATTAGTAGAGAGGATCGTGTAGTTTTAATAATGTTCTTTTAGTTTTTGTTTTACATTAACGACTTATTAGTCATTGTGATTTTATATAATTATACATCAAAGAATCCCAAAAGTCAGGAGTGTGATTTCACCATTTCAAGATGATTTAGAAAGAAAAGGTATAATAAAATATATTTTTATATAATTTACTTAATCAGTGGCGTACCCAGCAATTTACTTTAGGGGAGGCATTCAATCAAGGCTGTAGCAAAAATGACATTTTGATGTAGAGAATGGGTTTGGGATTGCACAACCTCCTAAGCCCTGAAGGTCGAGAATATTTATGAATATTAAAGGCTTTTATAAATCATTTGGGGTAGTTTTACAGTAATTAAGAGATTTAAATAATGGAAATGGTATCGAAGCTCTTATTTATGTTTTTTTCAAATGTTAATTTTTTGTATTACGGTAAACATTTTGAATATTGGGCTTAAGTCTGAAGCTTGGGCTTAAAATGTAGCATACACATTCGACACATTTTCATTGATAATTTTAGTTATACTTAATATTATTTAAATTTCTATTCACATTATTTGTGGTGTTGGGGAAAGAAGAGGGGGTAAAAATACCCAGTTTGCCCCTCTCCCACTTGGGTGCACCACTGCTTACAGCAAAAGATATGTGTAAATATCTTAGCAATACATCAATGACATAGCGATAGAGTATTAATAGTCCGAGATAATCTCCCCTATGTTAATCAGAGTTTACGCATCTAAATAGCTTCGGGAGCATAAATTCTCAAGTTGGGAGACTCGTTTGTTTCCAAGCAGCATTGTGTGAGATAAGATATGATTTAAGAAATAGTATTAATTGCAATGTGAGTTGGACAGTTCACCTGATTTCCTTCTCACCAAGATCTGATGGACGCTTGATCGATGTACCACTTCATTTTACGCTTATTATGATTGTTGGCTTTGAGTATTGCTGTGTTCTTTTAATTACACTAGGCTAATTGAATAGGATCTGTCTCTCTTATGTATTCAGAAATGTGCCTAATTGTCTACTGGTCATAAGTTCTAGCTACGGACTCAGAGGTTCCGGGTTTGATTCCCGGCGTGTTCAGATTATCTAGGAAGCAGTGGGTCTGGAACGGGTTAGCCTAGAGTAGATAAATAAGGAGACACTCGAATAAAGTAGTAGTGGCTCCAGTATAGACAGCTGAGCTTAATGGAGGGAGTAATCGTTGTGCTGACCACATGACACCCTCTATCCGCAAGAGTTAGCACTAAATCGCCAAACAGTTTGGTAGCCACTCGGTAGGTGTAGCCTGAAGGAGTGCTGGCACCATGGAGCTACTTTTATTACATTTTGAGTGGATGGTAATCATCGTTATGGATAGATAAAAGAAGAGAGAATATGGGAATGGAGAGGGGGGAGGGCGCTCAAAATTTCCTAAAATAGCATATAGTTAAGGGAAAATAATAAATGTTCGAGAACCACTGTTCTATAGGGACATATCTTCGAATATATCCCTTGAAATAATCCCTTGACGTTCTTGGACAACGGTGATTGAGGGTCCTTGACCCCCAAATCTCCCCTGCAACTTTTAGAGTACAGCATACCTATTAATTTTTCTCAGAATACGCCACTGGGATAGTTGGATGGGTGCTATTCAAAGGTGTCTTGCCTCCAAAAATGGTTAAAATTTGAATGCATCTTGAAGCTTTTTAGAGTGATTGTTGTCTGAACTAAAAAACAAAAAAGTGTCTCTAAAAGCTATTTGGTCATCAACTATTTTTTTAAATACATAAAACTCCTCTAAACGTCATTTATAATGGTCTGCCGCAAAATTATTTAAAAAAAAATTGATGCTTCCAAAATTTATTCAGAATGATCCTCGATATGTTTTTTTTTTTATTTTTATGTCTCCAGAGTTAATTTAGAGCTATTTTTTAATTATTGTAATCAGAGTTCAATTAGTCCTTCTCTAACTAAGTAAATATTACTTACATTCTTTTTGTATGTGTCTGCCTCATAGAAAACAATATTTGAAGCAAAATTAGAGTGTGTCATGGCCACCTAGACCCCTCTGTAGACACGCCCATGCAGTTGGTAGCCATGGGGTCCAAAAGTTACGGTAAGGCTTACTGCCGTTTGAATAGGCTGTAGCCTTCGATTAGATCTGCCTACTAAGTGTGAATTCATAAAGTCAAAGTGAGGGTCCTTCGAAGCATCCTCAAGACTATTCTGACACAGCTGTAATCTTAGTTTAATTCTAAACACTGGCAAATCAATAATCTTGCCATAAGTTAGCCAAAGAATCATTTAATAACTCATCATATCCTTCTGCGATTTCTCCCAAAAGAACCTGCTATTTAGTGATAGCTTTAGCAGGTTAAAAAAAATCTTGAGCTTTAACATCTGTCCCGGAGATCTATTACAATTTGCAGTAGTCAATTATTGAATTTTTGTTAGATCATATTACTTTAGACTTATCCAACACTACAAATCATAAGTACAGTATTACTAAAAGTAGGGTAGGGGCCTACATCTAATTTTTTTAAACTAAATACTACTATTGCAATAATTATAAAATTTGTTTTTCTAGCAGCAAACCTAAATGCAGCAGATTGGTTCCAAGATTGTAACCGAACAATTGTGTTGAGCCCAGAACAGCCAAGAGTATCTGTCATGAGTCCTGACTTCCCTAGAAGATATCCTGACAATGCAGTGTGTGACACGCGAATATTGGCATTATCTCATTACCAACTTATCATAGAATTTGAAGAGTTGCTTTTGGAGAATGAACCCTCGTAAGTGAATTTATTTGTGTTTTCTTAAAAATAACATTCACACGTATTTTACCCTGATTCTCTATTATCCAGTACACTTTTATTTTAATTTTAATTGCGTTTATTTTCAATTATTTATTAAGAAAAGTATGAAATTAACTAAATTTACAATATATTATTTGACTAACTATACGAATATATTATTTGTAAATATATTTGATACTAAACATAAAACAGGACACAGGAATAAAAAAATAATGTTATTAAAGGAGTAGCCCGGTTGACCCCTCAGTAAAGCGTCGTGACTGGTTGAAATTGGTCACGTGACCCCGCCTCCTCGCTCTCTGATTGGCTGTTGGTTTTCCCCTCCCCTCCAGCCCCTCTCGCCGTTCTTCTGACCCCCTCCCCCCTCCTGACCCCGTTCTTGACATGTTGCTTCTTGTATTATTGATTATTTATGTATACTCATAGCATTTTTATATATGAATATTTCTTTTTTATTAGAAATTAAATGTTGGTTCTTGTTGATTAATTATTAATGATTGTTAATTGATTATTGCTAGTTAATTATTGGCTAGGAATGAGATGTTGGAGTTTCTAATTCATTGATTGGGGGGCGTTGTAGTTGAGAGCATGAGGGAGCCGCACGAACCTCGCGCTATGGCTGTCGGGGTTAGAGTGAACATTGGCTCCTCCATCACAAGACTCTACTAGGCTGTCCGGAACAAATTTCTCATGAAGACCGATTAGGGTGGAGTGTGATAAATGGTTCCCCTGCCTTGAGACCCCTTTCACTTCCCCTCCTTAGAAGTGTGTATCGCAACCCCTTTTGTGGTAATGGGTTTTCCAGTTGTCGCAACCCTGGCGCCAGTCTGGCAGGTCGACAAGACAAGTCAGGACAAGAATAGATCGTGACCTAGAATGAGGGGGCATAGGGCGTTAGTTTGGCGGCCCAACAAGACGAGTTGATACAAGAATAGACATTGAGGTCATTGAACCGGGCAACGGGTTACGTCATTCCAAACCTGGCGCCAGGTTGGCGGACAGACAAGACAAGTTGGGACTCGTAAGGAACAAACAGTGAATAAAACACAGATATTACAAATATATATATTTATTAAACATTAACGATATCATACATAATATTAATTATACAGTTTTACAGGAATGCGTCATATATCCATTTATACAATTTTCTAGAGTGTCTCTTAGATGCGTCAGTAAAATTGTTTTTAGTTCACAATCCAACATGTAATAGTCCAAACCGACTAATTTACGTGTATAGTAGGTAGCACTGATAAGATCCAGGGTTTTGATATGCGTTTCCAACGTAGGCTGTTCTAGGTTGACGACATCCGCCGATTCTGTTAGCGTGTCGCATATATCCACGACGAGTGTGTCGATCAAATTGTTGCAATAGCGAGCGACGGGTGTCGACCACATGTCCCGTCGTCGACCGCTACGTCGATAAGGTCTCACACCTCACAAAAACACGCCCATCTAGGTGCTAGATAGATGACCCGTTTGAGCCTGGAGATTTGTTTCTTGCTGATGATAACCATACGGTCACCGCACATGCGTCTCAGAGAGATTTCATGATTAGTCAGAGTAATATTCTGAGGAGGTTGCGTGTTGATGAAAAACTTTGATATGACAGACTTGTAGCTGCCCAGCTCTTGCCACGCTGTACGGCTAAACACAGCGCAGTTCCCTCCACAATTTTCTAGCTGGACATAGGGCGTAAAGTTGTTCTTGATGCTCATACTCACTTGGCGTTGACTCCATCCAGCGGGAAAAATGTGTTGAAAATATTAGTGATGGAGAGTGGCTTCACCGGCTTTGCTTTGCTGCCACAAACGCCTTGACCTTCCATGATGTTTAACGGTTATGGGAGTCACGTCACCGAGACGCCCCTTTTATAGGCGCACGCCGCTTGGACATGGCCTCTTGAAGGGCGGCATGCCCTTACAGTCTTGAAAAATGTGTTGTAATATCTCAACACCTTAGTTTTGTTAGCTGAATAATTGGTGGGCAAGAATAGGCTTTTGAAAGGTTTCATCGGAATGTTCTGGGCGCGATGAAGAAGGTACATGAGAAAGTAATGGCCGCAAACGTCTGAGGCGATGCTTTGAAGTTGTAGCCTGCTATGGGAGTAGCGGGAAGTGTTTTTGCGTATTAACGACAGATGTGACTACACGGGGCGGAAAACCATATCTGCAAAATATTCTCCCACGCCGTTCTTGTCGATAAAGATGGTGACCCAATACGTCCCAGGTTTTGTGTGTGAATCAGTGTTGATGACTAGAACGGCAGGTCTAGCTATTGCGGGTAGTTGATCAGCAGGGAAAACACCCGACTGTACAGAACGGAACCACGGGTTTGTTTTCAGCGCATGTCTTATGGTGTGCGTGCCCATCTTCAATCATCCAATCTCGAAGTCCACAGACGATAGAGGCCGAACAGAAATTCCACAGAGAGCTATGTGCCATGCACATGGTGGGGCCCAATTTAAGTGTTTTCAATTACGAACAAACTCTGTCGTACATATCTACGATGGGTTTAGACGTGTATTTGACTAAAAACTTTTTCTTTTCTGCCTCCTTGACGTAGACGGTTTCTGCACGCGTTGTGGCACAGGAGTTGAGGGATTCGAGTTGGCTGTAATCCACATCACCGCTATCCCAGGTGATACAGTGCAGTTTTTTGACTATATAGTCTGCTTTCTTTCTTGCATAGGTGGAAAGTTCCTCGATATCGTATGGGGGTTTTAACACCCAAAGTTTAAGTAATGTACCGCATACAGATAAAACACTCAGTTCCTTGACGATAAACTCTTTGTTGTCGTCGATGAAGCTCTGGAAATCCACAATGACGTCCATGGCTTAAATGATGGTGTTAAGGGCTGGGAAGCCGTTTATATTAACTTCCATAATCGGTCACGACGTTTCTCTCCTTGTCTATGGTGATGATGTTGGCAAACTCCCCGTACACGATACAGTTGATGGTTTCGGTGAGAGCTATGGTGACGCTCACTTCGATGTCATGGGAGCGGACAGATTAGGTGTGAGATCGAAAGCCATGAGATGATATCCCTTGGAGAAGGCTTCTCCTGTGATGTCACTACCTTCATTCATGAAATAGATACCCGTTCCAGAAAACAGTGTGTGGTAGGACATGACATAGTGTCCGTTTGAAAAATCGGGCTGTAGTGGTTTCGACGGCACTTATTCCCCGTCCATGTACAGCGAGAAATGGTTCATGCCATAGGTTTGAAAGTTAAACGGGTTCTTAGTGGCGTCTCCGTTGAACGCTGTGTTTGATACAAATCCCACGATGCATCGTTTTGCTAACTGTCCGGTGAATACGTTGTCCAGTGATTTCCCTTGCACTCCCGTAGGAATAGTGAGTGTTTTTACTTCCACACGGGTGATGGGATACTTTGCGGGACTGACGTTTAATGCTTTGGCATGTGCCAACCCTATAGAAGGTGCTACTTTGACAGTCGCACAAGAATGCCGGCTTCAGCGATGTTAAGCTTAAAGTGAGGGAGTTCAGGGAATGCCATAATACTAAACCCGTTTCGGGAACGGACCAACTTGACTCTGAGTTCGGTGCCGTTTAAAAGGTATTTCTCTTGGTTAAACACGTCACCGTGAAGATACCCCAAAATATCCACCGTCTTACTTTTTGTGGTGAGACTGCGATGGGCCTCAAATCCCTTGTTTCCTGGATTAGCCTCCTCAAAGTTTCCGGGAGTGTCTGCGAACCACAGACCGTAAGTCAAATGAGTTATTTTGCCTTCACTATTGTAATTGAGCAGCGTCTCAATTTACGCTCTATAGGCATACGTGTTGCTGGGTGGTGAGACTAGTTTTTGGTTTAAAAACACATCCACCTGTGTGAATAGCGAATGCAACCAGTTGTTAACGGGAGTGATCTGACCCAATTCTCTGAAAGCGCCACCGTTAGGTTTCATGATGGCCGCCCTGAGATAGAGCATAATCTGGGAAAAATCAATATAGAACTCGCCTTGCCCGGTAACGGTAAATTCGATGGATGAATCATTGGTGGGGAAGATACAGGTTTGTACTGAAGCCATTTCCCACTTTCAAGACTGGTTTGAGTAGGTGGCACGGAAAAGAGATCGAGTTCACTGCTGACACACTCGCAGGACTGGGGGTGTAGAAACAACATTTTAACTGAAAATATCTACATCTTCTTTCTTGACCTTTTTACGTCAGGCGACGACAGAAGACTGACGTCGTTGCTTCTTACGACGGTCTTTATAACCTGAGCTGGTCATCAGCGTGTTGATCTTCTGTTCAGCCTTGCGTTTCAGTTTTGTTCCAGCCTCGCAAACACGTTGACGTAGGGCCTCTTTGAAAGGACGCCGTTGATTGGCAACGTCAGAAAGCACGTCGATGATGATGCGCCTGTTTCACAATGGCTTTAGCGCCGCTTCTCAGAAACGGTACGACACTTTTGAAAAGGCCGCTGAAAAAACTTCCTATCCCATGCCCTTGTTGATAGGTAATACCATGGTAGATCGAAGATATTCCTATTCCATCCTGGTTGACGTAGTATCTTTGGTAGGGACAGTTCATGTTGATCAGCGTCTAAAATGAAGTTTCACGAACACTTTTCCAAACTTGAATGTTACATGTTCACCCGTGTCTGTTCTTATATTAATTTCCAAGCTTTCAATTTCCCTTATAAGCATGGGCATGTAGTGCAACGGATCATAGCTAACTAACTTATGTATGCCATAGAGATAGTTTATGTTGTTGATACCAGTGATACGTAACAGCGGTGCCACAAATGTCACCCACGGGCTGAGGATCGACGATATCAAGGTATATGTATATTTGAGAGGGCAAGCCTAGTAGAATGTTGACGGCGTACGGTGACATTGGGACTTTGATCAGATTAGTCTGAGGATCGAAACTGAGCTGTAGACTTAGTTGACTTGATAGATTCAGCAGCTGTATATTTGGTGAAGAAGAGATAAAAGTCCCCTTTTTTGTTGGGGATTGTGTACTTGAATACAACTCCGGAATCCCCTATAAAAGCCTCTACGTCATTTAGAGCTTTGATCAATTCATGGATAGTGCTGTAGTTTTCAGGAGGGATATGATCCTTGAATATTTGTTCCATGCCGTTAGCGTCCACCCATTTATACCATAGAATATTTTGACCCTCGGGTACGGTGGTGAAAGAACACGGATATTGAAATTCAGCCTGATATACTTCCCACCAGCCCTCGAGTGTAAGACGATAAGAAAGTTGCGTGGTGAAATTTGTGAGGGTATTTTTCGGGAAATATCCCATAGAGCTGTCGCTCGGCAAAGTGAGGTAAAACTTGTCCTTCATGGAAGGGCGCTGACGTAACTGGCAGGAATCCAAGAATTAAACTTGGTGGGGTAACCTTTCCACTGCACGTACACTTACTTTATGGCTCCTTTACCATTGATACGTGGTATTTTATCAACTTTAAAAGTTTCGGGAAGACGTACGCGTTGCAATTCGGTTTCGTAAAACGTCCCCACCACCTCTTCGCAATCAAGATCGGTGAGTCTGTATACGACAGGTTGTCGCAACACGACACTGCTGACTTTGAAAATCTCTTCGCTCCAGTTGCTTTTGTATCCCTTTTCAAACAGCATTTTGGATTTGATGATACGCACCCTGTCACCGACTTTTATTTTCGGCTTACTATTCGAGTTTGGACGCCTTTTGCCGTATATATTATCTCTGACTTGAAGCACATTAGTTTCTGAAACGTCGGCAGGCGCCATCTTGATACTGGAATGTTTTGCGCCATTGTAAGCGTCGACTAGATCTTGGAGGACGTCCACATGCCGATACGTGTTATTTTTGGTAAAGTGGCGCAACATGCGTCCTTTCAGAGTTCTATTGAATCGTTCCACGATGCTTGCATTCACGTCCGGATTATGAAAGATGTAGTAATGCACGCCTTATTGCATGATAAATTTCCGTACTATTTCTTTGTCCGTTTGTAAACTAAGAGGTTTACGGCCGCTTTGTTTGAAAATATCCCGAAATGCGTTTCTCACGACGTTCACCGTCTTGGATGGAAGCGTCCTCACCCAGGCCATATTGATAAACACGTCGATTATGGTGAGCACCATCGTTGTATTTTCTGAGACTTCTCATATCGGTGAGATCAGCTAGCCAGAGATCGTCAATGTTTGACATCACGTACCTGTTTGTGGAAACTATTTTTATCGCCGGCTTGTATAAGCGTCCTGTGCACGGAGAGATTCTCGTACTTTTTTGGGATCTTTCTTGGACGCCTTTATGAGCGACGCCTCCCTGCAAACCCTGCAGGATGAGAAGGGTCGTAGTAGATGTCAGCTAAACGGGTCATTAAGCTCGGAATGGCAGCCACCTGTTTTCGTCCACCCTCTTCAGTTTCTTCTTCTTAGGGCGTTGCGACGGTGTAATTGGTTGTGGTACGGGCGTCGGATCTCTAATGGGCGCCAAACGTTTTGGATTTACAATAAATTATTTCAGAATGTTTATTTTTTGCAGCGCCGTGAGAAACTCTCGACACTCTGAAGGTTCACTGTCTCTTCTTGCTCTGACCAGATCGTTGACTAACTCCACAATATTGTATCCACGGAGAGGCATATCTTGAATACTAACCTCACCGTTTTAGTCCCAAGAGATGCCACATCGGGAAATGATATGTTCCAGTAAAAGTTCAGTTTTTTTTTACGTGCTCGTGCTGGTATAGTATTAAGAACAGAAGGGATGGGAAGTACGAGCACTTCAGGGGTGGTGGTGGTATTTTCAGATGGTGGAGGGTGTTGACTAAATTGCAGATAGCGCTGTAGCACTTGTTGGTATAAAGTCCATTTAGACTTGTCGTCAAGTTTTGAAGCGAGGAATTTTTCCTATTCCTTGTCCAACTAGGAGACTACTAGATTTGTTGCCGATGCCACGTGTTGGTGGTGTTGCCCGTAATGGTGTAATGTTTCCGGGGACACCAATATCATCTTTTTCATGTGTTCCATTATCTACTTGTTGAATAAGGAGCCGAGGATCCCGTTGATTAAAGGGGCTAAAATTAAGGGCAAGAACGCTCCTCCCTTCTGAACGAGTAGTCGTCTCTTCTTCTTCCAGTACTCTCCTCGTTTGACGAGCTTGCGCAACATATGCTTGTGAGCACGTAACTTTGTCTTCTGCGCATTTTTCAGAGGCACCCGTCCTTTTAAAGTGTTGGGGCACACTTGCAAACAGAGTCAATCTGTTTCTTATCTGCAATTTTCAACAAGGCGAGACGTTGCTGCAGGTCCATGCGATGCATCGCAAGTAGCAGAGGGACCTGCTTCTGCACTTTGGGACTCATGGTTATGATGATCTATAATCTGGAAGTGTGTCTGTTTTTATAGCTTTTGCGTGGTAGGTACACGAAGAACCCGACATTTGTGTGTATCTTATATCTGAACGATTCTGGTGTACCTTGTTTGAAATCTAATAATATATATCCGTGAAGAGTACTTGTAGAATCAGTGTAAGCATCTTGTAAAACACGGGGATTTTCAGGACAGACTTGTCGTGCAAAGTGTTGAATCTGAGCTTTGTCCCTGGGATTTTTAAAAAGCACGATATAATGTGCGTTTAAGGAAATGTCTCTTTGGCCCTTGCCCTGATGGAATATATTTTGTGTAAGGTACATGACGCTAATATTTTGATGGTGGCATCCTTTGGTGAAAAGATCGACGACCACTTCGTTGGCTTCACGCATCAGCTCGTCCAAGATAATCAACTTTGGAGAGTCATTACAGATGTCATCCATTTCCGGCAAACCCTTACAGAATATAACGCGGGGACTTGCTCCGTCTTGTTCGAATCCCGGGTGCCATAAAGCATAATACCATGGGTTTTTATCAAATTTAACATCACACATTGTGTCTATGTGATGGATAAAGTCTAATTCAAAATGTGACTTTCCACAGCCGGAAGAGTCATTTATGATGGCCAAAAATGGATGCTTCAACTTGTTCATAATGTTTGAGACTGAGCCTATAAGCTATATGAGTTTGTATTTATAGATAAGGAGGGAGGTACGGGTGAAGAGGTTAAAACACAAACATAAGAGTTTTTACAATATTTATTTAAATCAGGAAAAAGTATACACACAGTGAAAAGTATACTGTGAATATTTACAATAAATATTTATGAGCACAAACATAACATCTTTTACAATATTTATTTACACACAGTGAAAAGTATATTGAGAATGTTTACAATATATATTTATTCATAGGGTACTAAAGTTAGTTCAATATAATATATACATAGAGATGGTTTCAATTTAAAATAAAATAAATATATATATACAAACAGTTTATTATATTTGACAAGAATTAAAATACATACAAACAGTTTAATATATTTGATTAGAATTAGAATATATAGAAACAACTAATTGACTAGAAAAAATCTGATAGGTGGAGGACTCTACTGGCAATAAAAAAGTAGCCCGTGTGCATAAAAAAACATATGCTTATTTTTATTCAGAAAAAAATATGAAAAAATCTCAAATATTTGAAAAATGGTATATCAGTGAAACTGTTTAGAGTGAAAGAATAAAAAGGTGATTATTCAGCCCGTCTCGATGATCACCTTTTAGTCGTGGCGAGTGCGTTTACAGGGACTCTGATACCCAAACACCAACGTGTTATAATCATCGGTTATCCGACGTTTGGTGTACACGGGTCTACCGAGAATTTAGTCTGTGAAACGGTACATACAGTCGCAAGACCATTTCTTACAATTTTGTGCGGTATCTGTATGTATCTTTCCGCGGCCTGTTCAGTGACCATCGCTTTCAAAACGTCAAAATCAACATAGTTTTGGTTGCCATAGTTTATGGTGATCCCGCGAACCTTGCACACCGTTTTTGTTTTGGCAGGATCACCACCAACACAAACTAGGTACGCCTAATTCTTGGGACCGACCGATACAAAGGCGCTAATGTAGCTTCCCGGACTGTAATCCTGAAGTTCATCAGTGAGGTCACCTAAAAAGTCTCCAGTCGGTGGACTACAATCGCTGGGGCTTTCAGTAAATAGAACGCTATTTGTAACATGATACAAAACGCGGTCCCCCAATTGTTCAAGGATACTGTATAAGTGCTACCTAGCCATAGCAGTCGTGTAACATACCACCACCACACTCGTGTTATGGTTAGGGCGCAACGCATCATGCGCATCCTTGTAATTGAGGAACATAACCTTATCATTAACATAAATGACGCTGTCCACGGTGATGTACGGATCCGTCAGGTACTTGTGAATGCCCTGATAGTCGTTAACAACGGCTATGTGTGGTAAATCGGTCTTTGCCTAAACTTTCATCATAGTGAATTTAAAAAGAGTTTAGCCAGAGTGCGAAGACCAGGATTTTTACAAACAGAGCCAAAATCGAGTTTTACCCCTTCCCTTTCCTCATAATTTTGAATATAGGCTAACTTTTCCTCTTTTGAGGTACACCACTCTGGCCATCCACTGGCTTCTTCTTTAATTTTCAAAAAAGTATCAATGTAGCCGTGAAACAATCCTCCAGAACGTGTCTGACGGTCGTAAACAGATACATTTTACTCCCACACTTCGTGTACTACTTCAACGGTGTAGCCTTTCTCAACGGCTTTCCGGATCTCGTCAATCACCCAGAAGCCTGTCAACCAACGATCTTTTTTGTCGTTGTGCTAACACGTGCCTTTGTTTTTCTCCTCCTTGCATTTCCTGCACAAGATGGACATTAACTTTTCGTGCATCCATGCAGGCAATACGGACATGAATAAATTCCGTGGAGGCGTCACTGTAACTTTGGCTATGCCTTCTACTTGATCTATAGACGGACAATTTGGTTCCAAGTGAATTTTGGGTTGGCCGACAGGGTATGTTTGTACTTGCAAAC
Organism: Timema cristinae; assembly: GCA_039000515.1. Taxonomy (NCBI): domain Eukaryota; kingdom Metazoa; phylum Arthropoda; class Insecta; order Phasmatodea; family Timematidae; genus Timema; species Timema cristinae. Next base: position 13,508 of record JBCFYV010006086.1, read on the forward strand.
GTAAGGATACAATGAACACACATCCAAGTACTTGATCTTCTTTCCACAAGAAAGGTCTGCTTCGTGGAAGAGCTTGATACAATTTGTACGCCCGCCGAAGAATGCATCCCTAGGGTTGAGGGGCTCCTTAGTATACACCTCGTGCTGGAGTACAAATGGTTTCAAGTCCTTGTCGGTGCGTTTCATCGCATTTAACATACACTCCCACATCTCTACGATCATGTAGCCAACATTCTTAAACTTTTCCAAACAAGCCATGGTCGCTTCATAACGCGTCTCCATGGTCTCATGTGGACTATTTTTGATAGGGGTTGTCCTGTTAGGGTAGTAGAGAGGGCACCCTTGCTAATAACAGCCCCAAAACTGAAATACGATGGTTGTATCTCCAGCTTTAACAACGACATCTACACGTCGCCCTAACACATATTCCTTACGGCCGTTACCCGCATGAAGAATAAAGACACCGCGTTGATGGGACTCCCAGCAGAGCCATTGTACAGTGACATGCGACTGTTGGTCTGCACACCGGTAGCCACCGTTAGGGATAATTCCGACAGTATTCTCCTTAAGA